>APFE030717539.1:0-12164 GCA_000404065.3 Pinus taeda
AAGATCTTCATGTTATATGTATCATGCTAAATTGGATTGGCTTATGCATATGGTTAGGGTTATGACATTCATGTATGAGTCGACTTATTTGTGACATTTTGTTGTACTAATCTAGACTGATCATACATATGTGCTTGCTAAGCATAAATGACAAATGTTTATGAGTTATGATGTGAACATGTTAGCTAGTGACTATTATGGATATCATGACCTTACTTATTTTTTAGTTGATATGTCATGAAGTTATATCATGCTAATATGGATTGGTTGTGTAGACAAGATAGCCTCCCCTGAGATACATTAAGGTATGACCTTGCTTATGTCATGTACCTTGTGCTTGAATGCTTGATTATGTTGTTTAATTGGTGTTTGAGTGTTGGTGTCTATTATGTCAACTATTTGTTGTTTGAATGTTTGATTACTTGCACGATATGAGTATGTGTCTGTAAGATTACTTGAATGAACGATCTTGTTTTAAGATGATTGTACTAACACATATGTGTTGAGATAGTTGGCATGTACTTGAGTGTAATAGGTGACAATTGTAATATTATGTCTAATGACCATGAGCTGACTATGAATTATGACATGATTGCTAGTCTTGTTAAAGGTTGATTTCAAATTGATATATATTATTGTCTTGATATTTGGAACATGTGTTTGACATGTGTGAACAATGTAGGAAACATTCTTGGTATTAGCATGACAAGATAATAGTTGATGTGTTTATATAAATAACAATTGGGTGATGTGAAAGTGCATATTAACACTCAATTGCAACAAGGAAAAGGTCAAAAAAGGACTTGTGAAAGATTTATTTTGGCTATGCTTGGAAACCCTAATTCCAAATGAATGAGTGCTTTCCATACAAGTAGTCTTCTTAACCTTAATATTGTCTGACATTATATGGATATGTGCTAGACTCATGAACATATACTTGACAAGTATGTTATCTAGTCTCTAGTTACAGGTAGATATGTCAAGGGAATTAGAGTCTATTGAGAGATGGCATGGATGTGTTAAGATGCAAGCAACGTGCTTGGCACAACAAGGTAAGGTAACCAATGTACTGTTATGTTTATTTAAGCACTGACACTTATGCATTGATAGCAGTATGATACAAGGGATTGAATGGAAAATAAATTTCCATGGAATCTTGAAGGAGGCTCAGGTTGAGCTTTCCCTTGGAAGCAATGGGAGCCATTGGGATTGAGTCATGGTGTCAGTTTTTAGTCTTGTGCTTTTTGTATTTGGTGATTTTTTGTGCTTGATTGCAGTTTTGTTTTATTCTTGTGCATGGCCATGCCACTTTGTTTGCAGTGTCATATTACTATTGATTGTCATGGTTTTTTCTTATTTGATTCTTGTTCTTGCCTTTTATGTTTGAGAGTCTTCGGAATTGGTTGGGAAAAGAGGAAAGTTAGTGGAGCTCGGGGAGAGATAAATGAAATCCAACAGGTGATGTAAGGCCTGGATGAAGCTCAATGCATGCATAAGGGCAGTTGAAGTCAAGCATATAACAACTAGTTGGATTGGTTGGGTCCATTGGTGTAAATGGACAATGGCAGGACAATCATGAGAAAAGTAATCAATAAAGGTAAAGTAAATAAATTTGAGGCACCAGATGCCTTAGCTACATTAGGAATTGTTGTTCTTGATGTTGTAAATGCGTTGCACGGATAAAGGAAGTTCTCTTAACCTTGACCTTATGATATCTAGTAATTATGTTGTGATCATGATTATGTCGATGTATATATATGTATACATGTATGTATGTAGGTATGTCATTTTATGACGATATCACGACTGTTTTGTGCTAATGTCATATATATGTATGTATGTATGTGTATGTATATATGTCACGATCTGACAGGGTCATCAGGAATCGTTCTTTTGGAGGAATGAATGCTTATGCAAGTGAATGACATGAAGAGATTCATGGTTCATGAGGAATCAAGTGGGAAGTGTAGCCTAATAGATCTCTAAGGTCAATATCATGTGGATATGAATTGATATAATGTGACTATACTATGTCTATGTTTATGTTATGGACAGGATAATGCTGAGAGATACATCAGCGAAATGAAAATAACATGATGCGTGACATGCTAGGATAAGCATGGATGGCAGAGAGACAATGGAAGCAAGCTTTCTTGGTAGAGACAATGTGGTTTTGGATCTGTGGTACTACCGTTGTGCATATATTGAATATGTTGTACATATTTCATTTGTGATGTTGTGTGCATGTGGTGTTATGTATATATAGTGTGTGTATATGTTGTTATGCAATGTTATGTATAGGGTGGTACAGATAGTGTTGTGTGAATTTTGCATATGAAGTGTTGGGAATAGATAATGCTATGTACATGTTGGATATGCGACATTGTGTGCATATGGTGTTGTGCACATGTTGGATATGCAATGTTGTGTATAAATGATGCTATGTACATGTTGAATATGCAGTTCTATGTACATGTGGTGTTGCGTGAATGTTATACATGTGGTGCTATGTACATATGGTGTTGTGTGCATGAATGTACAAGTTGTGCTGTGAGCACGTGGTGTTGTGTACATGTTGTACATATGGTGTTGTGTGTAGGTGGTGTTGTGTACATGTCATGCATATGGTATTGTGCACATGTAGTTCATGTACATGTCCTACATGTGGTGCTGTGTACATCTAGAGTTGTGTACACATTGTCCAAGTGGTACAATGTACATGTGGTGTTGTGTACACATTGTACAAGTGGTGCCATGTACATGTGATGTTGTGTATAGATGGTACTGTGTACATGTTTTACATGTGGTATTGGTATACGTGTGGTATTATGTGCATGTCGTACATGTTGTGCTATGTACATCCGGTATTATGTATGTGCATGGGGTAGTCATGGTATCATGACATGTGTATTCATTGTGTTGTACCCTATGTACGTATATGTATTGTGTTGTACATCGGGTGTAGGTGTATGTATTGTGTTGTGGTGTACACCCAATGTAGGTGTATATATTGTGTTGTGTTGTACACCAGGTGTAGGTGTATGAATTGTATGTCAGGTATAGGTGCATGTATTGCATGGAATTGTATGTCATGTGTGGTTGTATGTGTGTGATGCACACTTGCACATGGTTGAGGGGAAGGCACTGGGTGTTTGTCGGGTGTAGAAATCGATTCGAAGTGCATACGAAATAAAGACAAATGTAGAAGCTAAGGATTGATTAAAGGATAAGTATAAGTATTTTATTTCAATTTTATTATGCATGTGATTTATTATTCTAGTCTATGATGCTTACATGTGATATATGATTTTGGTTTATGATGGTTACATGTGATTCATGATTTTGATCTATGATGGTTTTATTTTGAGCTAAACTGATGTGATATTTTTATACTTGTTGATTTGGTCAAAGATACTAGTTTGACTTGTTGTGATAGGAAGTAAATAGGATTACAAGTGTAACTTATTAACGAGCTACCAATGAGGTATGATGTGAATTTATTTCAATTTATTTTAAATCTAATGGAAGTTATGTTTTTGGTACATGGAGCATGGAAATGCCCGGTTGGGTGGTTGAAATTGACTGCAAGAATTAGCGGCAACAATGAAAGAAATTGGAATAGGCAGCAGTATGCTGGAAAAGTACTTCAGGAGCAGGGCCATTATGGGACACTGGTACTCAATAGTGTCCATTGATTTCCATAAGCATGCTATGACTAGTATGATGGTTTTGAGGTAGGTATATTCATTGGTTGTTTGAACTTCTGATGTGAGGAAGCCTTGCCAAGGGATGGATTGCCCTGGATAGGGGATGCTGGGGAAATTGGAAGGTGACTGACTGCACAAAAGGGTGACCAATTACCCGAGGGACTGTGTAGCAGAGAAGCGAAGGTCAGGGATATATTTGTTTTGGTCATTAGCATTTCTAGATGGAATCAAATGCACAATGGGAGTGCGACCTGGAACAATGAGCTTGTAACTGTTCATTAAGAGGACGAGTGGCACATGATTATAGTGCTGGACATTGGATGTAGTTTGACTGTGGCAATGGATTTTGGACTTCCTAGGAAGGAGGTGAATCCTAGTATTACTTTGCGGATATAGGTGTGAGCCTGTGGATTCCCTTGTTGTGGATGCAGGCATCATATCATTTTATTTGCTGGTTTAGCAAATGTGCATATGTGTATATGTGGTTATTGTAAATACTATAATGAGCTATGTTATAAAGCTCTAGTAAGCAGTATAGTTATTATTTGGTCATCTTTTCATGATGTTTTGATTTTGAGCAGGTCTTTCATTGTAAGAACTGTAACGAGCTATGTTATAAATATCCATGGGAAATATGTTTTCTTTTTAGTGATTTTTCTGAGGTCTTGGTGTGGTTTAACACTGAAGATGGTGTTCCCCAAGGGGGAGGGTTCTATAACAACCCTGGTGAAAATTCCATGTAATAAAAGTTAATAAAGGAAAAATAAGACCATGGTGAAGAGACACTTATTCCAAGCTGAATGTTGGGCAAAGATATCCTAGTGGGAATCATTGGATGTGTTTATGGCTAAGGGAAATTGACAAAGGAAAAGGTAAAGCAATTAAAAAGGAAAAATAGGCATTTTTGGCACATTTATTTATGAAAATAAAGGAAAATAGGAGAAAAGTAAGGTGAAAGGTCATAGGTTGCACGTGAGGAGGAAATTGAAGGAAAATAATGGAAAATGAAGAAAATGGAGGCCAATTGATAAAAATTCTTATGAGGATCAGTTGGAAAGCTTGGCCAGGGAATCTCAGTCAGTTCAATTTTGGAGCTCTCTCATTATTCTCTCTCTCTCTCTCTCTCTCTCTCTCACTCTTGGACACTTAGAGTTTTCTTGGACCACTCTAGATTTGGAGCAAGGAAGGAAAGGCAAGGATCAAGCAAGGAAGAGCAAGATCAAGCAAATTCAACAAGAATACTTGTAGGTAATATATTGCATGTGTGATTTCCTAGATAGTTTTGACATACATGGCTTTTCCTGTTGGTGTATGGTTCTCTTTCTGCCGGTGGCATGGTTTTGCCGTGTTATGATAATGGTTTTCAGCCTAGCCTTGCCTTTTTCTTGATGCCAAGGTGTGTTGGGATGTTAATCTCGGTTTTGAGCTTTGGAATTTCCTGATGGATTTCGAAATTCAGGGCAAAGGTGGTCTCACGTTTCATTCCCAAAGGCTTAGGAATCCCTTGAACGATTTTGGTGGGATACATGGTAAAGCCTAAGGGAGGTGTCTCGGTTTAGGGTCTAGTGATCCAATATTGATTACGGTAAAGCCCGAGAGACAAGGAGATGAAAAATTCCTCAAGGATAATGATGGATATCGAATGGCATTCCAAGTTTGGTTCAGTTTTGTGATCGGAGCACCAGTTTTGGTGTGATCACGGTATGGTGAGGGTGGAGGTGGTTTAACCTCTAGATTCCCTTGGTTGTGTTTTGGATTGGTTTATCCATGAGTTCCCACATTCATGATTGGAATATGGCACGGGGGTGACTAGATGAAAGAAAAATTTGGTTCAACCATGTCTACGGTCGAGGGGCACATGGAAGTCCCGAACCTAGTCGGATTTGCCTATATTTAATAAAATCTAACTTATCTTGCTTTTGTAATTGTTTATATGTGGATTTAATGGCTGTTATCTCACTTTTATTTCCATGGTTTTATCTTGGTTATAAGCATGGTTAATTGAATGGTTCATGTCATGGTTATTTCATGTATTTGCTTGTAATTGTTAAAATACTGGATGCAAGACCTAACTGATGTCATAATATTTCAAGCTAGAAGGTGGTGGTCCTTCTTTCCATGTACCATAAGAGTTTTCAGTCATTCATGCTCTGTCTTCTATCCTAGACCTGTAGATTGAATTGATGCCAAGTGTTTGACAGAATTTCAGTCCCAGTTGGGGATGGCTAGGCCTAGTCCTAGAGTTAGTTTTTTGTTTATTAGTCTTGTTATCATGTGTTTAATGGATTCCAAAAGTTAGAACAAGTTCTAGGCAGTGGTCGGAATTATAGGCTTGAAAAGTGCCTTAAATCCTGCAGACTTTGGCACAAGTCTGTTGGAAATAGTCCCTAGACGCAAGCATGCAGGCTTGTGGGAGCGTCCATAGTACTTTGGATGCTGGCATGCCCATATCATGGTAGCATCTAGAGTTTCAATAACTTAAAAACTTAGTGGGACCCAAGGGCATGATACCCTTGTGGTTGGGATGACTCCTGGGAGTGTTTTTGCTGATGTGGAAGGTATGTTTGATGTGTTTTGATTGATTCTACTTCCTTAAGGACATCTAGGAGGTTGAATCATATCATATTAGCCTCTCATCACATGTTTACCCCGATTGGCTAGTTACTTGGTTAGATATGGGAGGAGGGTGTTACATGGCCATTGGGCTATCAATTAAGAGTGTTGTAGTTGAAAATGAACCATATTGTCCCGAAGATAAAATCTTTCAACAAAGAGGCAATACTAAATTTTCTCTCTACCCATTTGATTGTGCTCTCTCATTCTCAATTACAATTCCACGTAGCATGCCCTGAACCAAGAGATTCTTGTTAACATATGTGTTTGTGCATGTGTACACACTAGGGTTGTTTGGAGGTTTAGGTTAGGGAATAATGATAACCGATCTAAAGAACACCCTTCCTCCCCCTAATTTGTAGAGGAAGTTGAGAATAAATACACAATAGAGATTAGGGATGTGTGGAGGGCTAGACCAAGCAATAATGACAACCAATCCAAAGAAAGATGCCCTAGCTCCCCCCAATTCATAGAGAAATTCGAGAACAAGGAGGCAACAAAGCATGAATAATCATACAACATTGATTTAACTTGTTGTGACGACACCACAATGAATTTCTCACTTGAAATCACTAGATACACAAAGTAATTTGCCATATATGTTTAATGAGGTAAGAATAAATGGGGATGATGCATGAATGATTTAATGTGAGAAAGTTACATACCATTTTTTCACTTGAGCCATCTCACCCCATATAGATATATTAAAAAATAGGTAACAAATTTAATTGTAATAATTATATGAATACAATTTATAGAAATTTAAATAGTATTGTAATCATACAACATTGATTTAACTTGTTGTGAAGACACCACAATGAATTTCCCACTTGAAATCACTAGATACACATAGTACTTTGCCATATATGTTTAACTAGGTAAGAGTAAATGGGGATGATACATGAATGATTTAATGTGTGAAAGTTACATACCATTTGTTCACTTGAGCCATGCCACCCCATATATATATTATAATATATATTATAAAAAATAGTAAATAAATTTATTGTAATAATTATATGAATAATTTATATAAATGTAAATAGTTTTTGAGGTAATAAAATTTATCATGATTTAGTTGTTAATTATTAGTAAGATAATTATTACTCATTGTTATTTATGAATGTGAATTGACTCATCATTATTAAGGAGGACCATGCCAAGTACAATGAATTTCTTGTAGTTTGTAAGGGGTTCAAGTTTACTCCTACAATAGTTCTTTAGGTCTTGGGCCATGAACTACTTCCTTACATTTAAGGAAGATAAGCGTTTAGTCAATGAAATGCAATTTTAGGTCATTCCTTAGGACTAAAAAGTAGTTTTAGCCTAGATAATATCCACAAGCAAGTCGATATCACTTTTGGTCATAGTCAAGGCCAGCTATATTAGGATCATATCACAACAAAAAGCTAGTATACCTTGTGCTAATTGCCAAATCTATCTCTAATGGGGCCATGTAGCAGTGAGCTGGTATCTATAAAAATGAGTGATACATGGTGTTCACAAACTTCATGGAGCTACGTTTCAAGGAGATGCATAGTCATGACAATTTCTTAAGAAAATTTCATGGTGCCAACCACAAATTATTGCACCATTTGGGGGAATTTAAGGGTTAGCCTTGAAGGAAATGATTATTTTCTAATCAAGGAGATGCATAGTTGGACAATTTTTTTAATGAATTTCACTAGTCAACCTCAAGTTGTTGGATCATTTTGGGGAAATTCAAGAGTTACCCTTAATGGAAACGATCTCCTTCTAGGTGGATCTAGATTGCCCCAATGATTAGAGGGGAATATTTAAACCATCACAACCATCTTTTGAGGAAACTCAAGTGATTAACCCATCTTGAAGAAAAACAACTAGACATAAAAGTTTTGTATATACAGAGTAGTTGGATGCTCATTTTCATTCACTGTTGGTTTTTAGATGCTTAGTGAAAGCGCTGGACAAACTATGCAAGTCCCAAAAAACTACAGAAACTTCAAACTAAGTTTGGAGTCTGTGATAATTGTGTACAATTATTTTAGTGGTTCTATGGCTTGGAAGGTGTTGCTCGTGAGGCAAAACAAGTCATTTGTTACATGTGATTTGTTAAGCATTTTTTTTTAACAAAAATGATTAGTATTTGATTAAAATTTGTGTCTGAGAGACAACTATTACTCGATAAGTTTACAATATCTATCACTTGTTGGTAATTCAAAAGGTCTAAATACTACTTATTGGTGCAAAATTTAATAAGGGAGACCCTGGGTTAAGACACAGGGTGCCAACAAATATTTCCATCGTGGTTTATCACATTGCTGACATTTTCACTTCTCCTGAAAAAAGAAGCATCTCTTCGAGGTGTTCCGAGACTTAGAAAAGGATAAAGGATCATAAAATAGGACCAGGGGATGATTTAACATTCAAACAATTCGTTGCACAAATACTACATTCGAAACTATAATAACACCTTCAATTCAATCATCTCAAGGGATAGCTCAATTTGTCACGTTCTTGTTGCTAAGTACCTCACCAATTGAGAGGTCATAGGGTCAAATCTCCTCAACGCCCTTGGGGTTAGGCCCTGCTAGTTTAGACGATAGGTAGATCCTTTGACATTGATCTGCCTATATTTCTCCACAGATGTAGCGGCCCCCTAGTGTCTGTGAACCCAACAAAAAAACTTCAATTCATTCAATAATTAAACATAAACACTTTTCAGTTGGAAACAACAAAAGACATATAGAACCATAATCTCAAAACATTAATATGCCAAATAATTAATAATTCATTATAACAAGTAGACATGGAATCATTCCCCATAAAACTTTTTTCTATTGTCAACCAGACCATTACTAGTTGTTGGGTTGAAGGGGCTTGGACCCAGGTTCAGAGTTAGTTGTGCTAACCAACAAAACCCTACACTATTGACCCTTTCGGCAACAATCTGCTTAGCAAAGATTGCAGTCTCACCTGAGGTAGTATTGGGGGATGCTAGAACCAGGTTTCTGCTTCCAGAAGGCTATGTGATGTAGTAGCGAGGCGTTTCCTTAAACTAGGGCCCTATCTGGCCTTTGTGAACCCTTACCTTTCGACTCATAAAATTAAAGCGATTTCTACTTAATTATATCTACGAGCTTCACTTAAGTGTTCTAACATGCATAAGTTACTAAACCAAGTAGATTTGAATCTTCATGATGCAATTAAAGCAATATAACAGAGAACTGAATCATAACTGAAAATAAAGACACAAAACATATAAAAAACCACATAACGCACAAATTCGAAGCGCTTTATTACTTCAGATCTTCAATACATACACATCCTTTGACCCTGCGCACACAACTGCAGGGGCCCGTGCACTCAGCTGCAGGAGCCTTCCCCTTCACCAGAATACAAAATTACAAACAAAATAGACTCAAAATCCCATCCATCAATCTTAGACTTTTCTCCTAGATGACTCCCTTCTGACTCTTAGCATTATGTGCGCTCCACTCCTCAAATTGAAGAGACTTTACAATAATACAAAATCCAAATCTTAGAAAAAATTGGCCCTGGGGGTCCCCATCCCAACAGGCCCCCAACACATAGATGTGACTCGTCCCGAGTCACTTGGATGGTATGTCCTTGATGCATGCTTTAAGGTTGTTGATTTCTTCATTCAATGCTTGAAGCTCTGATGTGCACTACGCGGAAGCCTACTGAACCTATTAGACCAACTTTTCAGTAAATGGCCCCTCAACTACCAATCTAATGGTCCATTGAGTCTGCTGCATTCCTTTTAGTTTAATCTCGACATACTGAGAGGGTTTACTAGCTTTGTCGGCCCAAGGCTGCATTCTTGCTTAGATGAGTGAGGCATTTCATTGCAACTTGTCTATCTGAACTTGAAGGGCCTTCCCTTCCTGGAGTCTGGCGAACTGTTGCACAGGTAGTTAGGTCCATGCTGTTGCTCTGATCTCATCAAGCTGCAACTGTTTGTCCTGGATGTCTATTTCAATCTTTTGTACATGTGGTTCCTCCTGTAGTGCGACCGACATCTCCGTGGTGTTTTAAAAAATCTGGCTACAATCCTTAACTACATTTTCTAGGATTTCCATATCGGCCTTGATAGTAGTCTCACACTGCTCTCGAACTTTTGGAGGTGTTGTTGGTTGTAGCTTCATCTGTAGCTTTGTGACCTGCATCTGCATTTTAAATTTGACTCGTTCAACCTCCGCTTTGGACTCCTTCACTACGGCTGCCAGCTTTTGGAGATTCTCTTTGGAAGTTGCTTCAGTTTGTGTCAGGAGCTATGGCAGCTCAATGCAAGTCTGAGTGATGGCGTCCTCCACCTCCTCCCTGCGCGCAATGGCTACATCTCTATTCTACATCATTTTGGCAACTTCCTCAGCTAAATTCTTTTTATGGCTCTTGATGTCCTTAATCACAAAGAGCACCCCCTCTTCTCAGATTTTCAATTCAATAGATACTCCCTGGTGGAGTTCATGTAATGCCTGAATGGGCAGTGTCGCTAAGTTCAGCTCCGAGTTCCTTCCACATGGCATAGATGCTTGATCTGGCACAGTAGGAAATCACATCGACCCTCCTAGAATATGCACTGTGTGGATCTCTGTGGTGACCACCAACGTTGAAGGAAATGTTGGTGTTGCACTGGTTGTTGCCACACGCTTGATTCTCGCTTGCCTGAACCACACTCGCTTGAATCATGCTCACTTGCACTTTGAGCTCTTTGAGGCCCTATTGGACTTGCGATAGTACTAACTTGTTCTAATCCTCAAAGTGTCCCCACATTTCCTCGGTGATAAAGCACATAGTGTCCCTAATCTCATCAATGCCCCTCAGTTATGACCATCGACTCAATGCTAGAAGTCTTGTCAGACTTCTGCTTGTTGCATGCACCGCTAACAGTGGATTTCTTCCTCTTCTTTATTATGAAGGGAGACTCAATGTATTTTGTGTCCTTCAAAGGGTCTTCTCCACCTTGCTGTGGCTCCTCCATGTCTGGCTCTTCTTCGTCTATGCGCTCTGGCTCCTGCGTGGTATTCTTCCCAAGGTCCATAGTGACCTTTTGAGGTACCTTCTTGGGGTCTTCCTTTGGCAAACCTTGTGTTTTGTTGATGCCTGCATGGTCTCCTTCAACTACCTTGTTGGGGTCTAGCCACACACTTGACCATTTAGAGACTACATAAAAAATATCTTGCTCTGTGACCAAATAGGGCAATGCATACCATATTTCCTCTGCATTTTTCTTCGCCTGTATATGTATGTTGTGGAAATCTTCTTTGAAGTTTGCGACTACACAATATTGAGCAAATAACACCAGTGATAGCCGTGGCTTCAAGCTGACCATGGTGCGCAAATCCATCTCAAACAACACCTAGAATTGTTTATACTCTACCCCCCGACTTGGATCCTTGGATGCCCACAATGAAGCATACCTAGCAGCTTCACACAAATCTGGGTCCACATCAGGGAATTGCGATTCGTCGGGGATTCTCCAAGATGTCAAAGCAATTAACAACAACAACCATGCATAGTGGAATGATTTCCCCTCTTCCCGGGCCTCACAAAAATCATCCAGAAACTCCTGACAAAGATAGCCGATCCAATTAAACTGTATCCCTTGAGCGCTCTACATAGCCAACTGAATGAATGGGGCTAACATTTCATCTACCTGGCACTTCGTATACTCGACACTTCCTCATCATTTTACCATCCAGAATGGACCCGACAAATGTGATAACCTGATCAGAAATCGAGCTAACAACATAGTCTCGCTACTTCTTGACAACATGAAAATCCTTCTTCACTTGGTTTGCAAGCTTATTTTCTTGAGACTTTCCAACAAAAGCGCTGGGA
>APFE030717545.1:0-21260 GCA_000404065.3 Pinus taeda
AGAGCTTCAAGTAGTTTCGCCCTCTTTCTATGAATCTGCTGGAAGATATTAAATTTTCTCCTGCTTCGGGCCACTGCTCAAGATATTCACTGACACTCTTTGCCGCTACATTGATGGATTCCACCGTCGACTGATACTCTTTGACACGCTTGATGCCTGATGATTTGATCTGATACACTTTAAACTCTGTGATTGATCTACTATTGTCTTTAAACCAGATCATTTAGGCACAATCGGGCGATTTTCGGGCTTTTTCGGCGTGCAATGGACTGACAAATCAGAAGATTCCCCGAATCATTGTTGGTCTTGCACTATGTGCCTTGATTTTTTGTTGTGTTTCTTACAGGTCCACCAACTTTCCTTCAAAAGTAGCGGTGAGAACATAGGCTTCATCCAACCAAGACCCCAATCTAGCCTTCAGTGTTACCTCCTTGTGCTGTGATGCATGCACCTGTTCCTTCAGTGCCTTTGCTTCCTATAGCTTGGCCAATGTGTGATGGTCATGGTGTGCAACGCCATTTTCGCCTCGTCATATTGGTGCTACAATTCCTTCACCTTAGTCTCTAACATCTACAGGTTGGGATCTTCCTATAGACTGGTAAGCACCTCTAGTGACTACTTGAAGAGTGCAGTGCAGTCAGTAACTGCATTGTCCACTACAGCGACTGCATCTTTAACAATTGCCTTGCATTGTTCTTTCACTTCTGGCAGAGTCGAAGGTTTGGCCTTCAACTCGAGCTCTTTAATTTTAATTTTTGGGTCAAACTAATCCTTGGCCAACTCAAGCTTGGCATCACGCACACCTGCAGCGAGCTTCTGAATTTTGGCATCGACTGGTGCTTCTTCTGGTATACGCAACTCTGGAATGGTTCTGCATGCTTCAACTACCATGGATGTGGTGCACTTGTTCTTATCCTATATCTTTTTAAATGTATCGATCATGGAATTCTTCTCTATGAGCATCTATGCATTGTTAACCTTCTATTTGTTGATCACATTCAGCGTGCCCTACTCTCGGGCTCGAAGTTTTGCGATCACACCGTCTCGCAAGGTGTGAAGGGCTTCAATTGGAAGTGCAACCAAGTTCAACAAAACCTTCTTGAGAGCACTAACAGTAGCCCTATCAACTTCCAATTCAGCATTCAAAGCTCCATCTAGCAATGCAATGGCTCAGGGATCCTAAGAGAAAACCATCTCGGCTGCTTCTGAGGTTCCAGGCAGCCAAACTAGTTGACACCACGTTGTCACGCCCTACATTAGTCTCCAGTTGAGTAGATCGGATTTGTAGCTCATGCATACCTTGCCTAAATGGCGACCAAGGCTTGTTTCTGCTACTACTCAAACTACTGCAACAGTTCCGCAGTCTCGTCCCTCATTGTGTTCTCAATGTCATTCAAATCAAATTTTGTCAAGGTGATCGAGTTGAGCAATGATTTACTAGCCTTGGACTTCTTCTACGACCCTTCCTTTTCCTTCTCCCTAGTGTGCTTCACCCGGAATGGATTACTCTCCTAGTCTCCACCACCATGTTCCGATTACTACTCTTCTTCCTCCAACTGCAGTAAGGGAGACCTCTAACTTCTATCAGAGTTGCATTGTTCCTCCCCTTCCTTCTCTTCTTCCTACTCCTTAGAAGTGTGCTCTACTCTGGCTTTCTCCTCAGCATCCTTTTTCGTTTGGTCGGCCAGTTGTTGCATATTCAACTAGGCCTCTTCCTTCTTCTTCATTGCTGCAAACTTACTGGACCCAACTGAAAAATCTAAGGCCATGCACCACTCTGTTGGCCAACACTCAAGGACTGTGGTGATTGCATCATTTGTCGCCAAGTACGGGAGATCATACCACTTTTGTTCAGGGTCGTTTTGCGCCCAGATGGAGATTTCATCATCTATCGCAGTGATTGCATAATCTGTCGCTTTGAACTCCATGTACCCTGAAAACTACTCGAATATAGTTGGCAATAGCCATGGCTTGCGATTTATCGTGGCATGGATGCTTGCTTCCATCAACACCCAAAAGATCTTACTATCCTTGATCCTCTCGACATCCTTTATAGCCCAGAGTGAAATGAACTTCGTTGTTTCTGGTAAATCTGATGCAGTTGGAGGAAATTGGATGTCCTCCAATAATTCCCATGAGACTAGGACAATTGATAGCAGAATCCATGTGTAGTGGAAAGCCTTATGCTTCTTTACAGTTCATAATGAACTCACTGTAGTGGTAGTGTGCCCAATTGAATTGTACGCCTTCTACGCACTGGACTACTAATGACACAACGAGTGTTGGCACTTCATCTATGTGACACTTCCTTATCATTTTTTTGTCCAAGATCTCAGTGGCTACCTTAACCATGGGGTTGGTTATGCTAGAGATTGAGTAGCTGTGCAGTTTCTTGACAAGCTTAAACTTCTCCTTCATTCTTTCAGCGACGCTGCGCTCGCCCACCTTGTCGCCTAATGCCTTTACTAGATTCGACCCTGAGTGCGGTAGCAATGTGATCATATGGATCAGCATGTCCATGTTCGGTATCGGTTCGCCCAATGACAAGCATCTACTATGAACCAACCATAGCAATTTTTTTATCACCATAAAAGTAATGGGCATGTGGTTGTAATGCAACACCCATAGTAGGTTCACTAGTCCTTCCTTGTCCACCCCTCTAATCCACTTCCTCGGCTCCAGTGTAGTGACACCAAAATATTTATAGAAGACGTGGGTCATAAATGTATCATTCGCCAAGTGGGGGAACCGCTCCATGTCCGCCAAGTCCCAATCCTCCAGCTTGGAATGGGAAACACATGCCAAGCTCCATCTAATATGATCTGGTCTGGCAGTAATGGTGTATTAAGTAAAAATGTTCCCTCATGTGAGTCCTTCGGGCCCTTTACCTTACCTTGGCATGGAGGGATGTATTCAAGTAGATTTGAGATGGGGTCTACCCCCTCGATACCAATATCCTTTGCACCCATACCAGTTTCTTCTATGCCCTGATCAGATTCTAGGTTCACCACCTTACCTTTCTCCTACGCGGTGGGCTTCTCTTTCTTCTGGTGCTTCCTTTGCAACTCGTGCACTAGCTGTGCCACTTTCTTCTTATCCTTCTTTGTCTTTGGACCCTCTCTGGTCGGCATAGGCCTTGGCCTGGGTGACCTCGATGATTTTGGCACTTCTATGAACACCTACACACTTATCACCTAAGGGGAAGCTCCCTTAGAGTTCATCCACCCTCCAGCACTTACGGTTTTCACGGGCATCGACATGATGCTAGTAAGGAGCTCCTGGGTTTCCTTAGGCAACTTGTCAAACATTGAACTGGCCGTGAAAGCCTCAGAACTCTCAGGGTTCATGTGTAACTGATATCTCGACACCTCAATTCTAAAAATGGAAAGTGCTTTTCATGGGACGACCATCTGTAATTTATAAGAAATTCAAATTCAAATCCAACCATTCCTACCAAAATCCACTCATAAATGCTAGATTGGCAGCAGATTTTCAAAGATATCGCTCTTAAATTCAACCTTAAATGTTTCTCCCCCGATCCTCTTAGTCATTTTCTCACTGTCAAATCATGAACAGTGACCATAATGGTCACTTTGTAACTACCTTGTGCAGTCTCTCCTTTGATAGTACAGTTCCCCCACGCTTCTATTTACGCTGCGAAATTCCCTCTTTCTGTGGAACTCTACAACTCAGGCAATGTAGTTTATAGTCCCATGCCTCCTTTCAGTTGCCTGGAATGCTAATACTATGCTTCCACCATATGGTTATTTGGCCAAATCCCTGGTGTATGGCTTCAATCGACTGCCATTTACCTTTCCTGGGAAGGGATCTCCATTCAACTTCACCAACTAAACTTCTCCACCATCGGTAATCTCCTTAATGACATATGGCCCCAACCAATGCATCCGAAATTTTCTTGGAAATATCTTAAACTTGCTATCATATAGTAAAACAAAATCATTTACCTTGAAGGTGCATAGTTTGATGTGCTGATTGTGCCATGCCTTTTCGCTCTCCTTTTGTACTTGCTGATGAAATCTAGCCATAAATCTATCTTCTTCCAGTTTTGTCATTTGTGCGAGCCGCTCCTCTAGGGCTCTATGATTTACCATTCTAGTGAATGCCTCTATGCGTAGACCAGGTACAATGTATTCCATTGCCATCATAGCTTATATGCTGTAAACCAGCCTAAAAGGCATTTGTCCAGTCAACTTTTTGCAAATCGTTATGTAAGTCCATAGCACCATGGGTATGCGTATGTTCGAATCATTCCTATGTGCATTGAGAACGTTCGTCAGCACATTCTCCAATATATTATTAATTGCTTCCACTATCCCATTAGCTTGCGGGTGATATGGTGTACTCTTCTCATGATAAACCTAGAATTCCTCCATTTGTGCATTGATTGTTTCATTAAGGAAATGTGTGCCATGAATTCTCATCAAAATCTTCGGGCAACCAAACCTAGTTAGCACATACTCGAAGAGGAACTTTATAGTTGTTGCTCATGTACAGTGTTTCACAGGTTGCACCTTCATCCATCTGGTCAAATATTTAGTCGTGGTGATGATGTGCCACACACCAATTTTCCATTTTGGAGGCTGAATCGGTCCTACAAAGTCAATTGCCCACTTCTTGAATGGATGTAATAACAATTGTGGATTCAAAGGCACCTCCCCCCTCCATGATGGCCTACAGGTCATTTCACATGCATCACATGGCCTACAATAATATTTTGAATCCTTATGTTGTGTCGGCAACCACAACTCAATGCATAAAATCTTCTGCAATGTTTCTTTTCTTGCATAATGTCCTCCCGCAACTCCTCCATGAGCTTAAGTGAGGATGTTGTTTCTTTCAAACTCTCGCACATAGAGTCAAAAAATTTCATCCGATCCCATTTTATACAAACGTCCTGCAATTACATAAAAATTTGTCACACGCACCATCAATTCCTTCTTTTGGTGGCTAGTGTACCCTTCTAGAGCCATTACTATATTCAGGAAGTGTATAATATCTTCAAAGTGGTTATCTGCGATGTGCAACACAAATAGTTGTGCGTCTGACAGAGCTTCTTCCATATTAGTAGGCTCCTCTCCTATTTCAATGTGCGACAGATGATTCTGCCTTGCATTCGATCATCCTGGCTGCACAATTACTTCAAAATAATACTCCCAGAACAACAACAACCACCTGCATATCTTCCCCCCCAACATAGGCTCGTTGACTAGGTATTTCATTGTGGAATGGTCTGTATACATCTTAAAGTAACCACCTAACAAGTAGTGCCAGAACTTCTAAAGCGCATACACCATAGCCAATCCTTCGTGCTCTATCATTGAATAGTTCTTCCCAGCTTTAGACAGCTTCCTACTTACGAATGCTATGGGATGATGCAATTCTCCCTCACCGGCCTATGTTAATAGTACACCTAGCACAATACATGGCGCATCCACATGCACATCGAATTACTTTTTAGTTAGAATCCAGTATTGTGACATCACACATCTCTTTATGCAAATCTCGGTCCCAACAACAAAACCATTTTTTGGCTTGATGGACCCTAACCTAGATTCAACATTAATTAGCCAAGAAAATCCCTATACTACTGGACCTTTCGGCAGCAATCCACAGAGTGTGAACTGAAGTCTCACCCAAAGCAGTATGGGTGGATGCAAGAACCAAGTTTCCACACCTAGATATGGTCATGATGTCGTTTTATACCGTAAACCTTCCTTCACGTAGATCGATAATCCTTTTAGGGCTTATTAATATATTTCTCTTACTCATCCTCTATACCTTCGTGAAGGTCTACAACTATCCTCCGCATCCCCTAAATAAGTGATTCAGGCACTTACATGCCTATGTAATTACTCTTACTTCTATATTTACCTAGACTAGCTTATGTATTGGATAACTTCAACATACATTAAGATGATCCTCGTGTAAACATATATTCTTACTTGCTTTCATATAAAAAATTAAAACATATAGATTCGCACATCAATACAACAATGAAACATCAACCCAGTATTCATCATAACATAATTGCATGCATTTATAATAGAATTAAAGTAGATCATACGCAAATAATTATAGAATATTTCTCTTTATTGATGATTCAGATCTTCTTTACGAACTCTAATTGGCTTGTGCACACAGCTACATACTTCTACCCTAGGACTTTATGTACTCAGCTACAGAGCCTCTTTCTTATGCTAAGACTCTTCACTCTTAGCTCTCATAGACCAATTACATCCATCCATGACTCAAAACTTACTTAGGCCTACTGCCTTAGACTCTTCTAAGACTCTCCTTTTTATACAATCTCATGGTTTGTGGACCATGGGTAGATCTCTTAAAGCCAACACAATTTACATAAAATAAGGGAGGAAACCCTTTTTGACACTTTACGTCTTCACTCTTCGCGACCACAAAATGTAGAGACTTTAGACTTATTATACAAAAACTTGGGCTTTTTGCCCCAAAACTTGGGCTTTAATCCACAAAATTGACTCTAGGGGACCCGTTCCCAATAATAGGGAAGAAGAATAATGTTTTAATGTGATTATTGTGAAGTATGAAGAACAATTACAAAGCATTGTTATAAATTTTGGAAAAAAAAAAAAATTTAATTCTCTTGGAAGAGGAAAGAAGGTAGATTTTTTTTGTAAAGGAAATCAAGGTGTATATCATATGCGACGAACAAATGCATCTATGGAAGAAACCATGAGATTGAAAGTTTCTTATTTCAAGATGAGATTCCTAGTTAGAGAGGTTTCTAGTTTTCAAAGAGATGCCAAAGGTTGATAAATTTGTGCATATAAACCTTCAATATGGTGAAACTGAGGAAGAAGTTATTATAGTGAAAGAAGAAAATACAGATTTGATGAATCAATTAAATATTCCAATATTGCATGAGGAAAGGGTGTTGTAAGCATCTGAAAAGGTTGTGAAGTCTCATGTTTTTACAACTAATGAGTGGTTTGTGTTTACAGGTAGTGAGGAATATAAGGATAAACAAACTCATCAATTTTTCATCTTAGTAAAGGAGGAAACATTCTATACTTTAATCAGTAAAATGGAAAGATATGCAAATTGAACGAGTGAAAGTATTGGGCACTGCAGAGAGGACAAATATGTGCAGGGAACAATGAGCTAGCTTATAGATACTAATCTGATTTAGAATATTAGTTTGTTTTGTTAATATCTTCCTCACGTTATAAAAAAATGCTTTCATTGTGCTTAGGGATTCATCAATTTTTGCAAGTGAAATGGAGAGTTTTTATGTTAATTTTATGAGAAATTTAACATAAATAGGAAACTAAAAAACAACATAAACATGCACAGAACATCATAAAAAACACATTAAAACAAGAACATGATAAAGGAGTTCACCCCTCCTGGGCTACGTATCATTGGTACAACTTGCAATGGCTTGTGCCTATCTATTATGCTGAAAAGTGTAAAAGTTTCTATTTACAATGCTCAAATGCTTCTGAAACCTACTCTAATCAATCCATAATATCCAAAAATGGATATCTAGCCTCTTTTTGCATCCAATTCAGGGAGAAACTAAAGAACTGAGGACTTCCCCTTGTTTTCCCATTATTCTCTCCATAAATTGCCCCATTTCCAACATAATCCTACAAATTAGCCCCAAAAACGTACTAACTTGGTGAAAATTTCACCGCGTGGTGGACCATAGTACATCGGTCGACTGGTCATTGCAAATCACAATCAGTGAGAACCAACAGGCTTTAGGTCTTCTGAATATGGTGGGTGATGTGGGACTGCGATGTGGTGAACCCAATGGGAGTATTAACTAGAACCTAAATTCACATTGCATTTGGGATCCTTTCGCATTTCACAATCGACGGAGAACCTAATACGGGTCATTTTTTTCCTACGAGATGTGGTTGAGATATTTACTTGCGTTTATCTCATCATAACCCAGGTACATTGGGGGATGATTTATCACATTGCTTTTGCTGGACTGATCCACTGCATGGAAACTTCGGGCTGATCCACTGCATGGCAACTTTGGGGCCGATCCTTTAACACCTTTCCATCTGTCTTTTGCAAAGTACAATTGTGATTTATCGCATAGCAACCCTTCCCTACTTGGAGGACGATTCTTTAACAAGATTTACCTATGACTTGTGATTTGTGATTTGCGATATGTAGGGGCCAATGGTGGCCTGCCACTTGGTGCCTCCTCATTCACTGAAGGGCCTTTCCACATCAGCCACTCCTGCCATGTGTCCAAGATAAACATGAACTTTGATTTTCTCTTACTTATGCATATGAGCTTAGATTTGAGTGTCATTCATGCAATTGGATTTAGAATGACGAGCTCTTTAATCTGATGTTAATTTTATCAAGATTATGACACTTTGATTTTTGAGCCTAATTTTGAGCACCTGATCACTCCTCCCCAATGGAAGTATTTTGGACCCAAAAATATCACATTCGATTGACCAGTAGGTGAGGGTATAGTTCGAGCGCCTTTCCAATTTGAATCCACTAATCATTGAATTGGAACTTGTGATCTCCACGATTCTTGTGGTGTCTTTCTGTGTACTTGCCTTTAAACTTTTCAAGTTGTTCTTCCATTGTTTGATATACCATTTGAAGTCATTCAATGAACTCTTTGGACTTGTCCATGTTACTATCAGTAGCAACATCCTTCTTACCAAGATGATACAATACATTATGATGCAAATGGTAAACAATTTTCTCCATTTGATTCCTTTGAATCAAGCTTGAATATACATCTTAAATGTATGTATTTTTCTCAACATAACTTTTATGTAAAACAAAATGATGTTTGAGGAAAATAGTTATACAAATTATAGGCCTATAATGTACATCAACAATGTTGTCACTTATACCTTTATTATACGTTCTCACTGAGTGGAATAGAAGAAAACCCATCCATTAGAAGTGCCTTTGCCGTTGAAACTTAAAAACTTTATTGTTGAAAATGTTTGAATGAAAAGAAATGGACTTACCATATTGCAAATAGACTGTGCCATGGCATAGTCACATTCAACAACCTAGAACTTAAATGACTATCTCAAGTCTAGAAGTGAGTTTTATAATTGTACTGACCTTTTGTTTTAAAACATCAAATGCCTCTTGTTGTTTGCCTCCCCACAGGAATACCTTTTGCACAACTGCCAATGAATGCAAATGAACTACAATAGAAGAAAAATTAACAAAATTTCTCCTTCATCATTCAGTTGCTCCCAAAAAACATCTCATCTAAATGACTATCCTGAGTCTGCCTACGCAAATTGCGAGAAGACCAAAGGCATCTGCGGCTTCATGGGGATGTATTATTATTTCACCTGTGTCTACAGGAATGGAGTCAACACCACCATAGATTATTACGACATCAATCTTGAAGAGGTATATCTTCTGTTCACCTTCTCCACGTCACATGTAGACTTCCAAAAAGCCTTTTGAAACCTAAACATGCTTGGAAGAAATAATTTCACGGCTCAAGTACATCAAAGAGGTTTTATCCAACATAAGCTTTGACATCTTCATAAGCAAATGTTATTGACATACGACATCGAGTACTTTTTTCTCACACATGACATGTTCATAACGATTTCTTTTTTAAATTAAAATGTCATCCAAATAGACTATATTGTCTAGAAATGGATTCAACAGATATTTCTTCATATGCGTAAAACTAGTAGGATCATGGCAAAGACTGAAAATCATAACAAGCCATTCAAAAGAACCTCTCTTGGCTTTGAATGTCATGTTCCTTATATCGCCTTCAACAAGTCTACTTTGATGGAAACCACTTCTTAAATCCCATTCAAGGAAATTCTTACCATTCTTCTCGGGTGCCAAAGTAAGAGGTGCACCACATAGTAAAGGAGTAGGCCGAATGATACTTTTATTTAGAAATCCGAATATTTGCATCTTAATTTCCACTCTTTCCATCACTAACATCATGTACATGCCAATGTTAGGAAGAAGATACTTTTATTGCAATTGTAACTCAGGTTCGATTCCCCTCTTGGGAAATAATCCTTTTGATTCCTGAAACATTTCATCATATTGGTTAACAACATCAACCAAATCAGTTTTCAAATTCAAATAACAACCATAAAATTCTTCATAATTAATATCATTCTCAGGTTTTATCATGAGAAGCACAAGATTCTTGCTCTAATTCACTAGTCTTTTCATCTGCCTTGCATTAACATCAAAAGATTTGTTTTTTGTTATGAGATCTCACAATATATTCTACTCCATTTTTTAATAAATGATATTTCTTTTCAGATCTATGGAAGATAAATTTTCTATAATAAAGGTATGGACTTCCCGAAATGATGCCACAAATATCTAATGACACAATGTCAAGCTCCATTTCGTCTATGAAATTTGCAGTGATGGCGAGTCTTAACTTACACATTCTCGTAACTTGCACTTGTGCATTGTCACACACCCATCCAAGAAGATATGGTTTATGATGTGGAATGGTTTCTATATTTAAACTCTTAACAATGTTTTTTGAGATAATATTAGCTTGAGAGCCACTATCAAACAATATATCAATCTTGTTGTGTTTTGAGATTACCCTTATATGAAACAGTTCTATTCTCCTATTTTCATTTGGAGTTTCATTTTGTGAGTTTGAAAAACTAGAACTGGCAATGGATTCATTTCCTTGAAACCCCATGGCTGTGATTTTAGCTTCATCACCCAATTTGGATCCCAAATCCTCTTCTTGAGTGATTGCAGTTGTCCTTTCTTTTCCTTTGTTTTTGAATTTCTTTGGTTTCATTTCAGGATCACGCTTCTAACAGTGAGCTTGACCCTCTCTGGAACATTGTTTACAAAGTTTTTTCTCTCCTTCCCTTTTAATGGATTAATTTTTCATCCCCTTGAAACCCTTTCATTTCTCTTTACCCTCAAATGGCTTTTTAATACCTTCTTCTAAGGTGCTTTTCCCTCTTTCCTCAAGATGAGTGGCTTGCACATACACATGATCTAGATTATTGGGATGAAACATTAAGATAGTATGCCTAAGGTAATTGTGTAAACCCCCTATGTACTTCAACAAAGTGTCCTATGATTGCAAATCTACACCTAACATTAGAGACTGTTTTCTAAATTCTTGGGTGTAATATTGCACATTTTGATCTTTAATATGTCTAAATTTTTCCAATTCATGATGGATTTCTACATATAAGCTAGAGGGTAGAATTGTCTTTTGATTGTAGCAATGAAATCATTCCAAGAAATTGAGACCTTGCCATGTTTTTTAATCTCCTCTTGGTTCTTTGATTCCCACCATACTAGTGCTACAACCTACATTCTCAAGGAAGCGAATTGAATCTTGATGCCATCGTCTTGAACGTTTTGAATCCTCCAATAGATCTCCAACTACGAATCCAATTATCAAGCTTCTCTACATTCACTTCACCATTACACATGGGAAACTCAAATTTAACATCAAGTTTTAACAAAGTTGATTTACCAGTTCCTTTTGAATAATGATGATGAGTATGAGTAAGGTTTGTGTTAGCAGAAGGTTGTGAAGATGCTTGTGAAAAAGAAGATGAAGAATATGGTGGAGAGGGTGGAGGTTTGTCTCTATTCCCATTACCTCCTCCTGAAGAGCCTTCTCCTTTGGGAGGTTTCGAACTTTCTCGTTGCAACCTATTATTCCTCTCTTCATAGAGGACCTTCACCATCTCTATCATATCAAATAAAGCCTTTCTAAAGGTCTTCTCATCTTTTGTTATGTTTCTAGGTTCTCCTTCATGAGACATGATCTCTGGAGTCTCAACTACTCTTGAGGTTGAACTAGTGCTGGAGATTGTGAAAACCTTGCTCTTCTTCCCTTGACCCAACTTTAGGGCTTCCAACCAACTTTCCTTCACCTAATTTGAGTTTTAACCTTGTAAGCATGGCATAAACTTGCAAACAATTAAATCCTTCTTTCACAAACAAAAACCTAGTGCTCTGACACCAAATTGATCTAATTTAGAATATTAGCTTATAGTTCTAAGATCTTCCTCATATTATAAACAAAATTTATTCATTATTCTTAAGGATTCATCAAATTTTGCAAGGGAAATGGAGAGTTTTATTTTAATTTTATAAGCAATTTAACATAAATAAGAAATTGAAAAACAACATAAACATGTACAGAACATCATCAAAAACACATTACAAGAAGCACAAGGTAAAGGAGTTCACCCATCTTGGGCTACATCTCCTTGGTCTAGCTTCCAATGGCTTGGGTCTCTCTATTATGCTCAAAAGTGTAAACAATTATGTATACAATGCTCAAATGCTTCTGAAACATACTCCAATCAGACCTAATGTACAAAAATGGTTATATGGCCTCTTTTTTCATCCAATTTGGTGAGAAAATAAATAATTTGCCTTATTTTCCCATTCTTTTCTCTACAAATTTCCCCATTTCTGGCATGATCCTTTAAAGTAGCCTCAAACACGCACTAACTAGGTGAACATTTCACCGCGAGACAGGCCATAATCTTTCTGCCAATTGTTCATCGCAAATCTCAATTAGTGAGAACCTATGGGCTTAAGTTCTTGTGAACACGGTGGGCGATGCACGATTGCAATGTAGTGGACCCAACGAGAGTATTACCTAGAACCTAAAGTCGTATTGCATCCAGGATCTTTTTGCATTTCGCAATCGGCGGAGAGGCTAATGCGGGTCTTTATTTTCCTGCGAGTTATGATTTTGATATATGATTGTGTTTATCACATCACAACCTAAGTATGTGTTGAAGCCCTGAAAATTGGGTCTACAACAAGGGGGATACCCACTTGGTCCGGACCCTTAAAGCAACTCCTTTTCCATTTGGGATGGTGGGTGCAACTGGGGATAATGGGACTAGTTTCCCAATTTGTTTGTGATGATGATAAGAATTTATGTTTTCCTTTCTAAAGATTTCTAAATATAATGCTTTTAATATAAATCTAATCTAAAACATGAAACTTTATTCTAATAAATAGAAACATCTAATTTTAAAATTATCCCGAGAATTATCTTTTTACTTATGTGATCTAAAATAATTTCTAACAGCAATCAGTAATAAAGATAATTCAATTGCTACAAGAAAATAATTCATTAAAAATGAATTGTTTCGTATAAGAAATTAGCCGAAATAATTGTGAGAAACATATCACATAATAAGTTATTCATACATTTAAGCATAAACAGAATAGTCACCACCATACAAAAGTGCCAAATGATAACTCAAACATTCAAGCTTTCATATATAAACAACTGAACATAACATATTACTTGACACATAAGTAGAAATTGTTAATAGATAAAAGTACTATTGATAACAAATCCTACTCATGAGCTTCAACAATATAGATTTATCTTCTCCTAATTCAATATCTACTAAGAGTACAGAAATGCATTTCAGTAGCAGATATTAAACACAGATATCAATATATCTCGTTCCATTCATTAATCAAAACCTCCTCAGAGGGTGCAGGAGTGCATGTTCTGAAGAAATGTATTTGACAAATTTCTGGACCCTTTTCTAAACGCATGAGAGGGGCTAAAATACTACTAAATAAAGACTAAAAATAGTTTATTACAAAAATATAGGACGAGGCTTAAATGACTGTCCTCATCTAAGGCAAAAATAAATCAAAAATAAAACTAAAACTGTATTTAACTATACATCTATTTTCTGAGATCTCAAGCATTCAGCATCGGTATAAAGAGCATCGGTTAGCCGACCTTTGATTTTAGTTGTCTTGTGAAAACAGAATTGACAAGTGCTGGTGCTATTTTTTTGGCAGAATTTGTAAGGCATTTCAGAGTCATGCATTGACTGTGTAGTTTAACCAGGTACTGCAAGTAAGTGTCCCAATTCAACTTGGTTAACTTCTTGATTTACTCTGCCTTTTCTTCATCTTTTTGTCTCTAGCTTATCTGCAGTTGTTGTGCCTTTGGGAGAAATCCCGGAGCAGAATCTGATATCAGGTTTGCTCTATGCATATTTTCATTGACACAGTAAATGACATTACTTGCTACCTCTTCCACTACCTATTTTTCCTTTTTAATCTATGCATTCCACTTATTGAACAACATTTCATTGTGGGCTTCATTGATTTTGAGCAAGCCTACTTTCTATCCTTCCTCCGATTCTTGCCAAATCAAATAATCAGAAAATTTCTTATCAATTAAATCATAATCAAGTAACAAGTCCACAACTTGACTTGTAATTTTATCACTCATCTCGCAATGGGAACTCCATTGTGATATTCTTTGGCAGAGTGCCTCTTACTGTTGCAAGAGTTCGTCATTCAAGGCAAGGGCTTCTGAGACAAATTCTGTGATTTTGGGGTCGTCTTTATGCATTTCCAGCATGGCCTATAATTGATGTTCTTTTTTGGCCAAATTGTTCTGATACCCCAGCTGCATCTGTTGAAATTCTTGTTGTAATTTTTCTAGTTTCTCTTCCGCTTCTCGCTTGGTGCTAGCCTGTTGTAGCTGTTGTTGCAAAACTAGGATGTTTTCCTCCCTATCCTTAAGCAATAGTTGTATCTCAGATGCTTTATCGATAGTAGTGTTGGGCCATGAATACGACCACTTTGTAACACTTATCTCATCCATTTTTACTCTTATTTATCAAGTCATTTATTATAATTTATTATTTAAATCCATTTATAAATTATTTATGCTCTTATAGATGAATATTTTTTATTCTCTTTTATTTCTAATAAATTGATGATTATGGATGATTTTATCAATGATAGTTTCAATAAATTGGTTGTAACATTTCTCACCATTTTTAACCTCCAAGATAATTTATAGATTGAAGATTTGACCATTAAAAGTGCCAACTCAGAAATTCGCTGGAATAAGAAGTGACTGTTTAACGGTTGAGATTCTGAGCAAATGAAGAAGAATTTGGAAAATCTGGAACATGGGGTTTGTCCAGAACAGACCCAATTAACTGTAATGTAGAACGGTTTGTCCAAATTTGGCCTGTAGTGAGAGAAACGCAGGGTTCTTTGAGCATGATTTTCTTAGATTTGTTGTTGCGGCTATCCATCAAATCTCAACTGCAAAGCCAAATTCACCTTGCTCTTATTGAAAGATAGATGGAAATATATTTTCTTGTTGATCAATTGGTTAGAATCAATCCAATTTCGTAATAGAAATCATGTTGTAATTATCTTTGTTGTAACTTCTCTCTGATCTCTCTTTATTTAAATGAGAACAGAGATCAGAGAAGGGGATGATTAATTTGGAGAGGGATGATGAATTTAGAGATGGAGACTTAAGGATTCAGAATTATGATTTTAATTAGAGATTGAAGCAAGGATTCATGATAGGATAGGAAGAAGAAGATATTGTTGCATGTTGTAATTCTCAAGCTTTTGTTGTTGCAATGATTTCACAATTTGATGATTAATATATGATTTGGGAGTTGTTGTTCATTCTTTTCATCTGAAGTAGCCCAGCAGCATCCGCTGGCGGCTAAGGGCCTAGTCACTGGTGGATTACATTGCTGTTGTATTATATCTTTATGCTTCATGTGTGGTTTGATCTCTTTCTTTTACTATGTTCAGTAATCTGACGCACTTTACTGTTTTACCTATCAACACTGTTATATATACTTGATTGGATACTATCGTTATCTGCAACATGAATGCTATGTTATCATTTTAAATTTGTATTGCATTGTTGTTCCTTTTGATAATTGATATAACATTGATGTTCCTTACCGATTGTCATTCGATTACAAATTAACCGCGTTGTATGTTCCTAAATCGGTACAACTATATGATGTATTCTTAAATTGTGACTGCTGTTTATTCAGGACTGTTGTTCCATTACAATTGTTGTTACTTTATAGATGTGATTCATGCATATTGTATCAAAGCCTAGATTATTGTCCCTTTTAATGATAAGTGCATTGCGTCCTTGACTTGGGTTGTTGTACATTCAGATTTAATCTGTTGTTCTATACTTTATCTTTGATAATTTGCTGTTCCATTTCTGTTTGCTATTCAATTCAAAGGTTGTTACTCAATTCTTGTTGATTATAATTATTGTTGCATTCATTTATGTAGGATAGAGTTTTGCTATTCAATCCTATTTATAGAAGTAGATGATGTTCCATTTCTTAATTGCTGTTCCATTTTCTGTTATTTGCGTTATTGATTGCTTTGGTGTGTAGTAGGGCTGTCAACTTTAGAGAACATTGGTTACTGCTTCCTTGTTCTTAGATTGATTGTCTTGTCGTAGTTTGATTTCAATTGTATCAATCTCTAGAGGAATGAGTTATTGCTACTGTATCCTCGATTGATGATTGCTGAGTGAATAGTTGGATTTCTGAGCATTTTAGTTTATGTTTTCGTAGTTAGATTTCTTTCCAAGAATTCATTTACTTTTGGATTTTACGCACTATATTGCAAAACATTACTCTTCAGTAAATAGCCGCCTCAAACTGAGTACACTCTTGAAATAAAAAGTCGTCCCTAGGTTGAAAACTAATGTGAAGGTAATTAGGAGTTAAAAGACACATTTTTATCGCTCGACGTTTTGGCACCATTGCTAGGGAGAGTGTAGCCATTTTTAAAAGAGTAGTGTGAATCTGATGAGTGCCTGAATTGGGTATTAAAAACAAAAGGCAAGAACCTGCGTATGGAGCATATAATAGCCTGCTCCCCCGCCCACTTTCCGACAGATTTGTTAATTTTTTTTCTTGGAGTAGAAATAGATGTTTGAAGTTTTGTGTGAATGACTAGAAAAAATATAGAAATTTTTAAAACTCTTTTTAGAACTCTTAAATCTGATAGGTTTAGGTGATGTTTTTCAGTTGTCATATGATGATGTTTGTGAAATGTGCATAAGGTATTCAAGAGGAATTTCCAAGGCTGGTAAGAATTCTAGAGATGTTTGTTCTTTCTTTTCCAAATCTACTACAAGAATAGGAGACATAAGAGCTGAAATCAAGGATTTACTTGAACATTTTAAAGTTGATTTTATTACCTCTCTAAGTTCAAAACTGGATGCTTTGTAGGTTCATAAAAATCAATAATTTGATGAAGTGTTTTTCACTCATGACCGAAAGGAGCATACCGTAGATGGTTACTCTTCCTTATCTAGGATTGAAGTATCATATCAAAGAGGTGAGGAAGCTGCAACAAGTTCAAAACCATGGAAATCATGGCCTACATGTATGGTTCAAAACACTTCTTCTCCATTCTCTTACTTGCATAATCCATTATGGAATACTCATGTTCTGGGGCAGCCATGTCAATTTCAATATAACCACCAATGTTATCTACAAGTTTGGCCTGGTTCACCTTATGATTGCATGACTACTCTCCCTCATATTGTAGCACAAGCACATTATCCATATTCTCCACCAGCTCTTCCACAACATCCTGCTTGCATATCAAATTTATCCACTCAACCCAACCAACTACATCATCAAAATGCTCCATTCCTTGCACATTTTCCTGCTCAACTAATTCCACACCCTCACCACAATAAACCAGTAGAACATGCTTACAATGTTGAACTGCCAAATTTACCCACCCTTCCCACCCATTCTATCTCACATGTGTCATTAGAGAAAACTTATACTGAGATTCAGAATGTTTCAAATTCAAAAATTGTAGAAGCTATGTAAGAAAATGAGGTTTGTTATAGTATGTATCAACAAGCTATTTTAAAAGATCAAGAACATCATGATCTGATGGATATGAGAAATCAAGAAAGTAAGAGATACATTGAAGATTGGTTTCACTCCATAATTTGTTTGCAACATCACTGTATGCTTCAACAATTTTTGATACCATTTTTTCAAAGGAAGTTGGATTCTCACACCCTAATTTTCATTAATATGCATTTTTCAAATTTGGGTATGTGTATACATGAAGCCTTATTTCGAAAATGGCTCCACTGGAAGTACTCATATACGTAGTAATATTCATTTTTCAAATCAAAATAGGTTAGTGTAGAAAATAAAATAAATAAGGGAATAAATAAATGCATTTTTTTTTATATGTAAAACTAGTTGTTTTTTGTTGCAACATGCTATGCAAATCAACATTGGTAATAATTTTTTAATTCATTTTTGTATGTAGATGAATTATAATGGAAATAATAGTTCTAAAAACAGGCATATTCACTTTTATCACCAATTTGAAAAAATGCTTCAATATCATATTTTTTTTGGCTTGTGGGCTTGATGGAATTTCTGCAAAAACAATCGGGACAGTCATGTTTTTTATGGACCAAAAGCGAATATTTTTAAAAATTGTTTCTATCCTAAGTAGCCCTTAATGTATAATTTCCAACCCAATTTGAATCACTCAATTTGGATTTGAAACGAAAATGTTAGAACCAAAACATTGACCAGATGTCTAGCGGGCAGCTCAGGAACAGAGTTGGGACAGTCAGTTTTTGGAGGCCTAAATGAATGAATTTTTAAAAACCTGTTTCTATGGTAGATTTCCCTATGAATATAGTTTAAAATTGATTGGAATCACTCATTTTTGAGATCGTATGGGGAAGTTATGATAAAAATTTGACTGTCTATCACAAATCAACACTCTTAAAACTCTGTCTTTCTGGTTGTTCCTTACAGTATTTGACCTATCAATTCTTCTTGTATTCAAAACTTGTTTCTATTATAGATAAATAAATGAATTTATTTTCATTTTCAATTTGAATCATTCGAATCCGACATAAAAAAAAATGTCACGCTTGAAATATCAACTGTTGGTCTAAGCCGGGTAACCGAAAATGACTCTATTATGCAGGTTGTTCTAACTAAAATTGACATATCATATAATTGAATATTTAAAACCTATTTCTACTGGATATAAACCTTTGCATTAGCTCTCATCTGGCTTTGGAATCACTCAATTTCGATGAAAAAAAGAAGAAGTTGTGATTAAAACACTGCAGGTTAGCATGATTGGCCACTGTTCTACCGCAGGTAACAAATAAATTTTAATTTGTTATTTTCTCTGTGGATTTGTTCTACAGAGTAACTAATTGTTATTTTTTTGCATAATTCTTGGATTAGGGGAGCCAACGCACGTCTCTTTCTCCATTATTTAGTGTTTTATTGCAGGTAGATACTTGTTTTTTGCAGGTCTTGGGAAAATAAAGAAGGTCAATTTATGGAGGAGTGATTTTGAAAGAAATTTTAAATGAAACAAAGGAATTTCATCCAACTCATTACCCAACAGATTCGTAATAAAAGAAATGAAGAATTGATTCCCATTTGAAGATTCATGTCTTGTCACTGTTGCCAAAACATTTTTCAAAGAGATCATTTTTTTACATAATATCATAGTTGTTGTAACTTAATTTATTTATTTACATACTATTTTTAAAGAAATGTTGTTTCTTTTCTGATTTCTCTTATATTTTGTATTTCAGGTATTGCTTCATTCAAACTATAACCCATCCTTAACATCAATACAATGAACAACTAATTCATTCTTTGCGTATTTGAATTTTATGCTTGTGCATTTTGTTGTTCCTTTTCTGAAGGAACAACATTTGTGTGCACTTTTGTTGTTTCTACTGTTCCTTTTCTAAAGGGACAACATTTTCATTTTTTTGTTCTTTTTTCAAAAGAACAACACCTTTTGTGTCAGCCGTTCCTTTTTCACGGTTCATTTTGTTGTTCCTTTTCCACGGTTCATTTTGTCGTTCCTTTTCCACGGTTCATTTTGTTGTTCCTTTTTCACGGTTCATTTTGCTGTTCATTTTCCAAAGGAACGACAGTTGTGTTTTTGCTGTTCCTTTTCTAAAGGAACGACACTTTTCATTTTTGTTGTTCCTTTTCCAAAGGAACGACACTTGTATTTTTGTTGTTCCTTTTCCAAAGGAATGACACTTTTCATTTTTGTTGTTCCTTTTCCAAAGGAACGACACTTGCGTTTTTGTTGTTCCTTTTCCAAAGGAATGAAACTTTTCATTTTTGTTGTTCCTTTTCCAAAGGAACGACACTTGCATTTTTGTTGTCCCTTTTCCAAAGGAACGACACTTTCCATTTTTGCTATCCCTTTTCCAAAGGAACGACACTTGCGTTTTTGTTGTTCCTTTTTCAAAGGAACAACACTTTTCATTTTTATTGTTCATTTTCCAAATAAATGACACTTTTCATTTTTGTTGTTCCTTTTCCAAAGAAACATCACTTGCGTTTTTGCTGTTCATTTTCTAAAGGAGTGATACTTTTAGTTTCTGTTGTTCCTTTTTCAAAGGAACGGCATTTGTGTTTTCACACTTTTTTATGTGTATTTTTTCTTTTTGGTGTGCATTTCCTTTGCTGTTCCTTACACGAAACACCATTTTTTTGAGTGTTTTCGCTGTTCCTTAAAAAAAAACACTTTGGGAGTATTTTTGAGAGAAAATCTTCCTTCCTCTTGTGGGACTATTCCTAGTTCATCTTAACCACATATTACTGATTCTCTTTCATGACATGAAGTACACTACTTTTATGAGGACAAGAATTATGGATTCTTTTGAAGTGAGTTATTATCATTCACGTTATGATCTTTAACAGGACAGCTCCTTGATGATAGATTCTTTTCAAAAAGGACACAATTATTTATATACTACTTTACTGCATTGTTTTCTGTTGAACATGATATTGATTGATCATCTTAATACCATGCTGGTTCCACCCTTCTTGGTTATAATATTCTCTGTCTGTAATAAATGAGATTATGGGTATATTTTTTTCTATTGACATGTTCAACTTCTTCCACCATCCCTACTCTTAAGGAGTACTGAGCCTCCCTCTTTTTATCATAGAAATGTGTAATAACAACAAAATTTTATTCACAGATGGAGGATAGGTGGTCTCATTACGAGCCAACCTACCATGTTCATAAGGCTATGTTATGAAACTAGCTCAAGAAAAGATAGAAAAGATAGATCAACGCCTTAGAATTCAGCCTCTTCGAGGGGGAAACCTCCTTTACATTACATAAATGAACAATTCTTTGATGTTTCAAATGACAAAACCTCCTTTCTATATATAGGAGTCTAAGGAGTCACAATATAATCTAGCCTATCTAACAATAATAATATAAAGCCACAAAAATAACAATAGAGGGATTCTATGGGGCACAGTAATAACAATATGAGAGCAATAGGGGCACAACAATATTAATAAGGGGTATAACTACAATAGTAATGGGGTAATCACTAGTATTATAGGGACCCAACATGCCCCTCTCCTTCAAAA
>APFE030717560.1:0-25791 GCA_000404065.3 Pinus taeda
GGTTTGCTACTGCTGATATAAATCAGATTTATTGTAATGTTTCTCTCTGCTGAATTATTGAAGATAAAAGAAGATTTGATCAAAGGGTTTCCCCACACATTGTGGGGTTTGTCCCTGGCTAGCCGCCACATATTGTGTCTCTTGTCTTGGCTTGTTTTCTGTGGATCGTTTAATGTTCTATCTGCACTTTACTTTATGTACATGTGATTGCTAATCTGTGGAATATAATAAGAAAAAGAAGTAAACTATTATAAGCATAGAACATACCATAACTTAACAATAGCTCCCTCTGCCTTGGCAAGTTTTCAATCTGGCAGCCTTACCTCTTTGTCGGCTCACTCAGAGAGAGACACCCATGAAAAGATAGCCCTCCTGGCTAGAACTGCGCAATCCATTAGGGGATTCGAATTGATGCTTGCTATAGCAAGTTGGCCCTTTCTTCAGTGCTAGATCTGCTCTTCCCCCTGTTTCACATCAACCCCTCTGATACCATGTGAAAATTCCTAAGCCAGAATCCCTACTGCAGCAAACTGATGTTACTTCTCCTACTTGTTTAAATTATGCAAGTTATTTACTGTGTTCAATGGTAAATATTGAAGCAAATACATCTGCAACCTTCACTTAATTTACATATATGTGGAAACAAAATACTAAGCAAGAAAGATAAATACAACACATAGGACACAGTTATTTTTGGACAAAAAGTCCCTGGAAAAACCCAATGTCGGAAAACTGGTGCAACAACTCTGAGGGTTTATTATTATTAAGCAGTAGCAAAATTTGAATACATCATTGAATACCTCACAAGGTTATTCAGATACAGAGAGAAATACTGGCATAAGCATTGTGAGTTTTACCTCACACAATCACTGAGAAATCTTGGCTGATCCGATTGTTGGATGAAGTGCCCTTGGCAGGCACTACGTTATCTATGCGCTGCCTCTACTCTGTCTGAGCGTCAACCCTTCTAGGCATTGCGTCACCCAGCTGGGGATTTGATCAGTAGCCCAGAGTCACTGCTCTCAGCCTCCCGGTCTCACACCCCGACTTCTGGCTGCTTAAATTGACCCTCTGCTTTGATTTTCGACTTTCTCTCTCAATCTCTGCATCAGCTTCTGCGTGGACCTTCTGGCCCTACGTCAGCCTCTGTGTTAAGGCTTCTGGATCACTTACTTCCTCTCTCTGCTAATGTATCTCCGATTGAGAATCTTTCTCTTCGGAAGCTGCTATCCCTGCCCCTTAACTGTAAGAGATTTCGTCATTCGATTTTTTCTCTTGAGAACTTCTCATTTCAGAAAATTGATTTTCTCTATCTCTTTGTGTGTTTTCCAAATGACCTTCAAGCCCCTTCTTATATCTTCTTATTGGACAACCAACGGTCTTTATTACATCTTAATCAAAGGATCAGATCGTTTTGGGTTGACCCGTGTCTTTTTCTAGAAGATTCACCCCTGATTAGATTAATGCCCATTAATATTTTAATTTTCCTGAGTTTAGACTTAGGAAACCCATTCAAAATATTAATTATTTTAATAAAATCACTTCTGGGTGGAATTTCCCAAAACACTTTCTATGTTCTTTGGAATACATGTGCCCAAGCCTCCCTGCAAAATTTGAGGCTTAGGGCACATCCGATGCTACCCCAAATCAACATTACTACATACATGGCCAAATCTTCCTCTAGCCTAGAGGAAAGATTATCGATCTCTGCTGGAGCTGCTGCTTGATCTTGCTTCTCATTCTTGTCCTTCTTCCTTTGTAGACACTGAGTACTATAGTGGCCAAACTCACTACACCTAAAGCACTTGATCTTGGACAAATCCTTCTTCTTACTCTTCTCTCTGTGAGCCTTGCCCCTAACTAGGACCTTTTGCTTTCCCTTTCGATGCAAGGGCCACATTGTCTTCCTCCTTCACACCCTTAGATCCCTTGTTGCAATTTCCGTTGATGGAGCTCTTTACTAGATCTCGCCTCATATTCTCCTGTGAGGGGTCAAACCACATTCTGTCCCACCTAGGCTGCATATCTTGTCCCAAAATGCCTTGGAAGAAATTATCCCAATCCTTCGTGGCACTGTTGAGGGCAAACCTCACTGTTTTTATAGGTTGAGGCATCTCTCCTATAGCTGCAAGCTCATCTCAGATATCCTGAAGTCTGGTGAGAAAGGGGTTGATGCCTTCACCCTTCTGCATCCTAACATTCCTCAACTTTTCTTTCAGAAACATCTTCCGCTACTCGAAAGGATTCTAATATAACCCTGGAGAGTATCTTACATCTCTTTGGTCGTATTCTTGGTCACTATGTGTGATACTATATGATCTCGAACTCCATCGAGAATCATCCACTTCGCCTTGGCCATTTCCTTTTTTAAATTCGCTATTTGATGCCGGTCTGTGGGTTCTGCCACAACGTTATCTGCATAGGTCTTCAAACCATGCTCATCTAGGAGAAATGAAATTGTGGCCTTCTAGATGATATAGTCGGAAGCACCATCCAATCTGTCCTGATCTCTAAGCCCAACTGTGGCCATTTTTGCAAAAACTCGATCTGGGGTAGAAATTCCCCTCTCACCTGCTAGTCTGCTAGAACTGCTATTCGCACTCCTTCCCAGAGTGAGAATATCTGCTTGCTGCAACTGGAAACTGTTGGAATTCTGAAGTTAGAAACCCTCTGAGAGAAACTCTCTCTGTGTGTGTACTTTCTCTTCCACTTGACACTGAATTTGCACTAGCAACCTGCTGCAAACCCTCTGTTGCCAGACAAAAAAATTTCTTTGCGAAATACTGAGTTGCTACTCCCTCTACCTGTTGGAATCACTTCCTTGAACAAATTGAACTTTCCTGCCACCCTGCAACTAGAAAATCGAACCCCTGTCCAACAATTTCCACTACCTGGCTAGGCACTGCGCAACCCCAGAAAATTTCGTCCCGCTGCTCCCTCTGAACAACAAAATTTTCCTTCTTCGTCTCTGAGCCTCCTGTCTGTTAAATATGCTCTGATACCATGTGAAAATTTGCTTGAAATGCAACAACTGGAAATAATTCTTCTAACTGAAAAATTAATTATGCAGTTTATATTGTTTACGACAAAATACTTAATTATTCAAATTTCACATTGTAATTTCTTCACCATAAAAAATACTACAAAAGAAAAAATAGGAACTAAGAAATGTTAGCACACACATAAAAAATGACACTGTTATTTTTGGACAATTGTCCCTGGAAAAACCCAAGGCGGGAAAACCAGTGCAGTAGTGAGGGTTTTATTATTATTATGCAGCAGAAATTCTGAGTACTATAAAATGACGCCAAACTGGCGTTTCTATCAGAAAAAATATTGGCAAAAATATCTAAGGGAATTTACCCTCCTCTCCAAGCAATCTTGACTTAGTCTGGGCTCAAAAATTGACCCTCAGAATTTTCTACGTCCACCTCTGCATAGTCCCTTGTATGCTCAGCATGATACTCCCTCTGAATCAGATGTCCTACCTATCTCTACTGCTAGAAGTCTCTAGCCAGTCCCTCTAGAAATTTTCCCATCCTCCGACACCTGAAACAACCCGCTCCACTGCCAAATCAAATTGCCCCTCTTGAGGCTCTATGTAGCCTCCCGAAGAATAATTTCAGCCGTCTGACTCTTTCGGAATTGGAAACTCCTCCAGAAAATCTTTGTGCTGCCCCTCTACCGCCTGTTATTCGATCATTGGCTAAATCTCACTGTTGTATCACCTATCACTAGGAAATTGAACTGCTTTGATAAATGAGTATCTGCCATTGGTGTATTCTCCATCTACCCATTGACCTCTCCTTATATTCTCCAGTTGAGACTCAACGTGTTGAAAAATGTAACGAGGGTAATGACATGTAATTGTGATTTTTGTAAATGATGAAAAGAAGAAAAATAAAATTATTATTGTAATGCTTGCTTCATGGGTTTCATGAGCAAGAGATTTTATCTTTAGATGGCTCCCATTGTAAGCCTTTAGGATTTGTCAAAAAGGAGTCAATGTCATACCCTTCTTGTGCATGTTACAAATGAGTCTAATAGAATTGTCAAGAAGCCCTCCAAGACAAACACAAGTTACTCCTCTTCAAGTCGGCCTCAAGATAAAGTGAAGTGCTCATGTCGGCTTCACCTAATGAAGACACACCTGTTCGAAAACTCATGTCGGCTTATTTGTATGGGACAACCACTATATATATGTGGATGGGGTCTTCGCATTTTGTTAAAATTGACAACTAGGGCCAAAATCCATGTGGGTCTACTTATTCATGGCTGTTGACATTTTTTTTGGATTCCTCTCATCGAGAGGTGTAGGATTGATCTAAAGATCATCCGATTCCAACATGTATTCATGTAGATATGAATTTATTTGTGTTATGGGACAATTGATCAAGGTTGGCCAACAACCAAATTGCCCCCACTTGTGCTCAATGTTTTAGTATAAAAAGAGGTGGCTTGCTAGTCATTTGGACACACGCTCTTCTTGTGATCTCTTCCTCTCCACTTGTCTTTGGGTTTTGGTGGAACGAGGAGTCACTAAGAGAATACACTGCCTTAGAGGGTTTGCCCTAACTCTAGACACTATATAAAGAAAGTCTATACGCTGCCCTAAGAGGAGTTACCCTAGCCCTACTTACAGTCAAAAGGGAGAGAAGGCTCTACGCTGCCCTAATATGGTAGAAGCCTATTGCTGTCATGGAGGACAGTTCTTATGGTGGAGTCTACACAAGGTTCCACGCTGTCCTAAATGGGACCTTTCTACACAGCCATAAGAAGCCTAAATACGTTGCCCTAAATGTTGTCATGTAGCAAGGGTTCTAACACTGTCATGCTCCAAACATAGAGATCCTAAGATGCTGCCTAATCTCTGTCTTGTCATTGAGGGTTATAAGCAGCAAGAGAAGGATTCATGTACGCTGGAAAGAGGAGGTCTTAAATAGCTCCAGACGCAGTCAAGACTAAAAAGGAAGTGTATTCAAGAGTGCCCTAGCCGCAGTCATACCACAGTTATATGATGCCTAATCTGACATCTGTTTGGATAGGGACAACATCAGAAGGGAAGGTCTGGAGGCCGCAGTAAGGAGGCCTAAAGAGGCTCCAATCTCAGACGTAAAGATGCCCTCATTAGTTGTCACATCTAGTCATAACTAACTGTTGTCCTAAGCTTGGATGAGGTGCGGTTGGGAGCAGCGGTCATTGAGGGCTAAATTCCTAACTATAGCCTAGCTGCTCTGCTAGGCTGCAAGCCATAGCAAGCAGCTAAGGCTGATAAGATACAATATTGAAATGTAGTGATGATGAGTATGGTGCATGGGCAGCATGGTGTACTAAGGTGCATGGAGCAACATGGAGCAGAATTGTGCAGTAAGGTGCATGGAGTAGCATGATGCAGTATGGTGCATGGGCAACATGGTGCAATATGGTGCATGGGCAGCATGGTGCAGTATGGTGCATGGGCAGCATGGTGTAGTATGGTTCATGGGTAGCATGGTGCAGTAAGGTGCATGGAACAACATGGTGCAGTATGGTGCAGCACAATGGATGCAACATGATGATGGGCATGGATGTATAGCAGCGGCATGAAGTATTGCAGTAAGCATTGAGTGTATGATGGGTGAAGCATAGTGCAATGAAGGGTACAACAAAGTGTAGCTTAGTGATGGGAGCAACACCGTAATGAGAACAACTCAGTGTTGGGTGCAACTTGGATGGATGCAGCATGGACAATGAATGCACTAACTGTTGGGTGCAGCATAGTGATCATGAATGGTGCAACATATATAGTGCAACATGGTGCAACGTGGTGTAATGAAGTGCAACACAGTGATTGGTGCAACATGGTGCTGGAATCACCTGTGTTCAGATCAGCTACCTCATGTGTTATCTTCTTAGTGAAGATCTCTGCTTTTATTTTGTCAAGTCAAAATGTTGACTTTTGATGTATATGTACTATATCTCTCTTTGCTGAACTATTGAAGAACATAAGAAGAATTGATCAAGGGTTTCCCCACATTGGGGTTTGTCCCTCGCTGGCGCCACATCTTGTGTCCTCTTGTCTTGGCTTGTTTTCTGCGATTTATGTTTATGTTCTATCTGCATTTTACTATCATGCTAAATGTGATTGCTAATCTAGAATTAATATTGAGCTAATATGGAAAATTGAAGTAAATTTGCTCTCAACATAGAACATACCTAAAATTAACACATTTCCACAGTCAACAAGTTCATATCTCTCTAAAATTCGGATCACAACTACAGTGACAAGTAAAGAGACAAGTTCGGATATCAATTACAGTGACAAGCATTTCGGAAAAGGAACTCAGATAGGTGACCTTATCTTTGGTGCTACTACAACAAGGGTTTGCAATATACACACAGTGATGAAGTCTCAATACAGTGATACAATCTCGGTGGAATCTCGATAAAGATCTCGGTGCTATCTTAAAGAAAAGATATCAGTGCTATCTCAGGAAAAAGATCTCGGTACTAGCTTAGGAAGAAGTCTCGGTGCTACCACAAAGGATTGTGTATTCAGTTTCGGTCTCATTGTAGAAGGAGAAGTTCAGTGTCATTACAAGTGACCACAAGATTGGGTACAATGACCTCAAGTGATCTTATACAATAAGAAATCTGAAGCTTAAGTGCAGTAGAAGGAACTGAGAAAGAGGCTCCCCATCTTTGTCTCGGTGGTAACTATGTCTCGGTGCTAAGAAGGTTGAAGTGGAAAAGGAGTCAAGAAGAAGAAAAGAGCAAACGACAGTCAAGAGAGCTAGTGTCTTGGTCTTGGAGTGGCTAATAGGTCAAGGGTCTTGGTCTTGGTATTTGTCAATTGGAATTTCTATAAGAAGAATTTGTGCAGGTTTTCCTCTCAAAGAGTGAGAGGTTTTGACCCTAGCTCATAGCCTACATTTTGTGTCTCTTGTCTATTTATGTTCATACATTGGTAGTTGTTTGATGAAGAACACTAATAACTTAAGAAAATAAGATCCTAATCTAAAGTTGTAAAAAGCTCTCAGAAGCAGTTACTAATGGAAGAGAAATCACCTAATACTTGATGCCCGAGATTTCTCAACACAATGACCACGATTAAAACTTAATCTATGGTTGAGATCATCTCTAAGTTGATCCATGTGAGTTTCTAGAGAATTCTCACCTTTCTCAATTAATTACTATTAATTAATCGATTTTCCTAAGTTAGACATTTTTAATTATCGATCAATTAATTTAATTGAGCTATCTCTAGGTGGAATTTCCAGAAATGATTTATGGGTTTTGGAGAACTCATGTGTTTTAGCTTCTCCACAAAGTTTCGAGACTAGAACACCATCCGATGCTACAAAAACTAACAATATCTTGTCTGATCTTTCTGTTTTTAACTATAGATTGTTCATGCGTTGCAGTGCAGTCACTGACTTCAGTTTCCCTTTCTATCCACTTTATATATTCCTTTACCTTCATCCTATTTTGGGGAAGCTCTAAAGATATCTTTGTAGGTCTTCCACAAGATTTCTATTGCAGGTCAGGAGTGTCATCTTTAAGCCAATCATGGAGTAAGGTTGGATGATGCCCATACAATGATTTCAACAATGTCATGCTGATGAAGATAAGATAGCTGGTGTTTTACCAGTTTTTTGGAAGGGGTAATGACTTAAGAATGAATATTGTTCATTACAACTCTAAATTCAACTGTATTGGTCCAATAATTTATCTAGTTTGGATTTACCATCTATTTGTGGGATGTAGCTTGTATTATGTGAGAGTAGTAAGTACTGTTTCCACTTTCTTAAGTAAGGTGGTGCAGAAGATGCGTGTGATCTTGGGATCCTAGTCATTGATAAACTTCTTTTATGAGTTATGCAATGTATAAACCAATGTTACATTTAACATTATTGGAAATTTATCGCTGGGGGTCCAAAATTTAAAATATCGGCAATATCGCGGAAAATATTGAGAGTTATCTGAAATTATCAGGAAACTTGAAAAAAATACAAAAATAATCATTTTTTTTTCAATTTTTTATTCTTTTAAAGCAACATCAACATCAAACAAACACATTGTCACACAAATATGAATATAAAACTACAATATAAAATGTATAAGATGTCAAGTGGTACAACAATCATTGATAGTAGATACTGTTGAGAATTCCAGGGCATCAAGTTGTTAAGGTTTATTAACAAAATTTCAACAATCATTGATAGTAGATACTGTTGAGAATTCCAGGGCATCAAGTTGTTAAGGTTTATTAACAAAATTCTCTTTTAACTTGACAAGTTCTTGTGATGTTTATTACATTAGTCCTTCATCATTATTAAGTTTTGTTTATCATCAATGTCAAACAAGAAGATCACAAGTGCAAACAAAAGACACCAGAGATTGGCTCCAAGCTAGGGCAAAACCCCTCAACAAGGGAAAACCCATAAAACTTCTCTTCTTATAGAATTTCAAGGAAGACTTACAAGACCAAGACACAGACCAGACTCACCAAGATCAAGCCAACCACCAAGAATATATGTCACTGATGTTGTAACATCTCCAACTTGTGGTAACCCTAGATCAAGGTAACCCTAGATCAAGCCATCCTTAGAATTTCGCTTTTCTAGAGCAAAAAAAAACTTCGCATAACTCAGGCAGATCTCCTTTCATCCTTGCTGGCCTTCTCCTTCTCTTCTAGTATCCTCGCACATCCTTTCCAACCGCAAAAAAAAATATGATGATTTGTTTGATGTATCTTAAGAGGTCAAAATCCTCTTCTAATTATAGCCTTTAGATGAGCTAGAAGGGCCTTTCTAGGCCGACATGAAGGAGGGTGGCCGACTTGGTCTTGGGGTCTTTCTAGACCTTTCTATACAACAAAAATAATATATCTTTTTCTTGATACAAATGCCCATTGGGTCTTTTACATTATTATGTTGACTTTGACTCAAGACTAAACCCCTAGAGCACACAATGGGTGCTGGGCCTAAAACCAATGACCATGGGCAAGAAACCCATTCTCAAAATAAATAATTTTCTTTTACAAAAATAATTTTATTTTCTTTCTTTTGACAAGTACAATAATAATTACATCAATTCATGGTCCAAATACAATTATGAAGACCGAAAGTAGTTACAACTTTCAACAATCCCTCTTAACTAGGGAGGTATTCATAATTGACCACATGTACAAGGACAATGCTTCCATTGAAGAGTTCTCATAAGAAGAGTTGGATTGGTAAGCCATCTTGTATGCTATCTTTTAAGCTTATATCAATGCATCTCATCATATCCACCGATATTGTCATGTAACAAGGCCTTGACTAACAACTCTATCTCTCCACTAGATTAGAGCACAATGATGGGGAGACTGATTTATAGACACCTTAATCATTGTCTCTCAAGGCACATACCCCATCTGGATGTTCACAAGGTATGTCTTTTTAGGACCATTCCCCTCTTGGATTTACACATCCTCAAGGAATCTCCTCTTCGACTACTCTTGCTTATTGGATGCCCTACCTCATCATTAAAGAGTATCGGTTCCTAAGGTTGCTTCTATCCAAGGAAGTACCGAGCTCAGATGCTTACCCAATCCTCCATTCTTTCTTCATGATGTGAAGACAAGAATGATGTGTCAATCACTCCCTCTTAACCAGGGAGGATCTACTCATTCCTTTACACATAAAAATAATATATCCAAGCTCCCTCTCAACTAGGGACTTGCTTTATCAACTGTCTATTCTTTTGTGGAGATCATGGTACTATTAGTTGCTTGTAGGATTCCTTTTTTTGCATCAATATGTCATGAATAAACTTCAACTTCTACATCATGGTGCCATCTTCTTCCATAACTTCTTTGTAGGGCTTTGGACATATTCTCATCACTTTCCTTTCCATCAATCTTCATCAATTGCATATTTAAGAACCAATCATCATAGAGCTTAAATCTTTCTCCCTCTGAACATGTTGGAATTTCTAAGTCTAACTGTTAGAAATCCTTCATGTACTTTCTGTTTTATTTCTTACTACTTGTTTTGTTAATTAACAAGTTATTTACCATGTAAATACTTAAAATAAATACAAGTACATGCTCAACAAATATAGATCATCAACTGAAGGAAAAACAAGAACACAAGTGACACCGTTATCTTTGGACTAATGTCCCCGAAAAAACCAAATGCAGGAAAATTGGTGCAGCTATTTGAGGGTTTTATTATTAAGTAGTTTCAGAATACAATCTGGGTGCCAGAAATGGCTCACCCAGCAGAGAATGCCCTTGGCAATAGTACCTCTCAGTCAGAGACAAATATCAGCCCCAATCAGCCCCATGAAATCTCCCAACGTCAGCTTCTAGGGTCTGCGTCAGCCTCTCTGGCCCAACGTCAGCATCTAGAGCCTCTGCATCACCCACGTTGGCTCTCTCTAGCATTGCTCAGCTCTGGGCTGCCTCTGCGTGGCCTCTCGCTGCTTCTGCATGGCCTATAGTTGGCTTTGCGTCAACCCTCTCTCGGCTTCTGCGCTGATGCTCCCGGTACCCTCTCCGCTTCTCTGCTTCTGTATTCACTGCCCTTCAGCTGCAACTCTAATCACTCCTTCGATTTCCTCAGCAAGCCCTGCCCCAGAAAATCGAACTCTTGATCAACTCGGTGTGTTCTCCAAGTGACCCTCAAGCCTCCTCTTATACTTTTCTCGTTGACAATTCAATGGCCAAGATTAAGTCCCTAATCAACGGCTAAGATTAGACCTGGCTTGATCCATGACTTTTGGACCATTCTAACTCAGTTTTATATTAATTCACATTAATATTTTATTTTCCCTAAGTTTAGACTTAGCGAATCCATTAAAAATATTAATTATTTTAATATCTCCCAAACTGGTTAGATTCTGCCCAAACCATTTCTGGGTATTGGGGATCTCATGTGCTTTAGCCTCTCCACCAGTTTTCGTGGCTAGAGCACATCCGATGCTACCCCAAATCAACACTCCCTCTTAGCGAGGACTGTGCTCTATTAATACTCCTCACTAAGCATCACCCTGATCATTTGGCATCGGTCCTTGTGCTGATGCTAGGCCTGCTGCCCGACATCCTTTGCACTGCTGCATCATGTACTGCTACCCATGGCCCTGCCACTGCCACTGCCACTGCTGCATCTGTACAACAGCTCCCTAAGCATTCGTGCTTCTACCCATTGCCTTGCCACTGCCACTGTTGCATCTGCACTGTAATCCCTCTCATCATGCTTCATCGTGCTACACATAGCACTACCACTGTTAACTACTGCAATGCAACTAAATTACTGAGAAGTAAGTAATTGATCTCCCAACTCTGACATCTCCGTCAGTTCTGCTACTACTCTTTAGGCTCTCGTAGCAAGGAATAATCCAAGAGGTTGGGTACCTCGAGGATCCTGCCCCTCGTCGCCTGTAGTCTGTCTGATTGCAACTCAATGTCTCCCCATTTCCTCTCATGAGGTGCATGAGCACTCATGGCACATTCATCATCTTTCTCCACTTCTTTCTCTGCCCTTCTTGGCGCAGCGTTGGTCTTAGAAGCCTCTCCCTTGCTTTTCTTCCTCGGACACTGGCTTGCATAATGACCCAGTTCCCCACAGTGGAAGCATTTGACCTTGGAGAGGTCCTTTTTCTGCTTTCCCTCAGATGTTAGGGCAGCATCCTCCTCTTCCTCCTTGATTCTGACCCCCTTGCCACTGCTTCCTGCCTTGGTTAGCCTTCTGATCTCTTCCTGACGAAGAGTCACCCACAGTTCCTCCTAATCTGGAAGGGTCGATCTTCCCATTATGCTCTGGACAAATACCTCCCAGTGCTTTGAGACTACGTTCAATGCGGTTCTCACCATTAATTCATGATACAACGTGGCCCCTATGGAAGTCAGCTGATCCAAGATCTCCTTCAATCCACTGAGGAAGATGTTGATTTGTTCTCCTTTCTGCATCTGATATGACCACAGCTGATTTTCTAGTAGCATCTTCCTCTGCACGGAAGTATGTTGATACAATTTAGTTAGGGCCTCCCACATCAAATTTGCCGTGTCCTTTTTGGCAATATGTGGTACTACATGGTCCTTGACCCCTGTAATATCCCCTTTTAGGGATATCACTCAAACACAAGCAAACCCCAACCAGAGATGGACTCTCGAGAGATAAAAATAACAGTAGTGCAACATACAATAATGTGTACATGGAATATAAGCAGATACTCAAGAAACGCGGAGAGAAATGCCAAGCCATTTTATTATACTGAGTAATGGAAAGAGTACAAGAGGTGATCAGAAAGATAACACCTCGACTTGCACAAGGAAAGTGAAGAAATACACTCAGAATGGTAAGGGAATGGCCTCTCTCTGAACTGCGTCCAAGCTGTCGGAGAACTGCTGTGCTACTGCTACTGCTGGAATCAAATGAGGATTTGGGGCTGTCCCCTCCTCAGAAAATGCTGAAACTCTGGAATCAGCCTCTGCTCAATAAACCCAGAAAAGCCCAGAAAGCTTTTATGAAATAGCTGACCCCCGAAAATCACCCCCTTGAGGATCTACGTTATCCCTCAAGGCTCTGCGCTGCCACTGAATAGAACCCTCCAAAATTTTGGCTGAAACTCTGCCAAAAATCCTCCAATATGCAAGAGCTGATTCCTTGCTCAATCCCCCAGCTCAAATCCTCCACATAAACTCAATCCGGAGCTCCTACCAAAAGAAACTGCGTCCTCCTCTCTCAAGACTGCGCAGTCATCAAATGCTCAGTTCCTCCTCAACTCCAAAGATCGATCCTCCTGCAAAATACTGATGAAACTACCTTGCCTGAGCAGGCACTCGAAGTCCCCCGGGGCTAAGGGTGAGATCTCCGAACGGAGACACTCGATGCACTAAATAGTGCTACAGATAGGCTAAATAGCCAACGTGCTCTGAGTCGAAGTGACTAGCTCAAATGCTCATAATCGGAATGCCAAAATGAGGAGGCTCCTCTCTCCTTTATAGCATTGGCCTCTCTCAAAACCCTAAGGCCCACCTCCTCCAACATAGCCTCTCTCTTGCCACGTGCTTCTCTCCATCTGCGTAGTCCCTCCAAGTGTCCACGTGGGCCCCTACTCTATGTGGTCCTTTGGCCCCCCTTTGCTCCCCTCTTAAGTTACAACGTTGTGCTACTAGGGAGTGACTTTATTCGAAAAGTGAGTTATGTCCCCCCCTTTCCTCACCTTTTTATTTATAAATAACTATAGAAGGCAAAATTGAGCAAAATCAAATATTCCAATTAGCCATGGCTAATTAGGAATATTACAGTCTCCCCCGTCAAAATGTTGCTTGTCCTCAAGCAACTGAAGTGATGGATACTGCAAAATTTTCTCACTCTCCCAAGTGGCATCTTCATCCGGTAAATTCTTCCAACTCACCAAGAATTCCCAGACCGTCCTGCTCTATAGCTGCCTCTCCTTGGTATCAATAATAGCCTCTGGTTGCAACACCAAATTCCCCTCATCATTCGTGGGTGGTAGCTCATCTGTCACTGTCACCTGTTGCCCCAATGCCTTCTTCAGGCATGATACATGAAAAACGTTATGAATCTTGCTACCTTGGGGCAGCTCCAACTCATACGCAACCTGTCCAATCTTGCGTATCACCCTGTATGGCCCATAAAAGCGGGGCTTGAGCTTCTCAGCCCCCTTTTGCTTCAGTGACGACTGTCGGTATGGCTGTAATCGTAGGTAGACCAAGTTCCCTACCTCAAACTGTCTCTCCACCTGACTCCTGTCAGCATATTGCTTCTGTTGGTTCTGCGCTGTAGCCATATTATCCTTGAGAGCTTGGAGAATATCCTGACTCTCTTGGATCCAAATCTTGGCTCTCGGAGCCTTGCTAGCACCAAACATCACATCAGTGAAAGACAAAGGATGATATCCATACAAAGCATAGAATGGTGACATACCAATGGATATGTGATGTGTAGTGTTGTAGCAGTACTCCCCCAGATGCAGCCACTTCAGCCATGCTCGCTGCTGCCCACTAACATAGTTACGCAAGTAGCCCTCCAACCACTTGTTAACTATCTCTGTCTGCTCGTCTGTCTGTGGGTGATAACTGGTACTCGGTGTCAACTTTGTCCCCACCAATTGGAAAAGCTCCTGCCAAAACCCGCCCATGAAATGGTTGTCCCTGTCACTAGTGATGGTCTTAGGAAGACCATGTAGCCTGAAGACCTCTCTGAAGAACAACTCAGCCACCTGCGCTGCTGTGTAGTGTGCAGGTATGGCAAAAAAATGTGCGTACTTCGTCAGTCAATCAATGACGACAAAGATACAATCCTTACCCTGTACCATGGGCAACCCTGTGATGAAGTCCATCGAAATACACTCCCATTTCCCCTCCGGAATGGGAAGAGGCTGCAATAATCCTGCGAGATGGCTCATCTCCCCCTTGTTCCTCTGGAAAATGTCGCACTCTCGGATATGCTGGAGTACGTCCTCCTTGAGGCCCTTCCATGAGAACCTCGCTCTAATGGCCCTGTAGGTTTTGGTAAACCCCTGATGGCCGACCAATGGTGAATCATGTGATGCTTGGAGTATCTTCTTCTTGAGCTAAGATCCCTCAGTCAAGAAGATCTGGTCCCTGTAGTAGATGATCTCATCGACCACCCTGTACCTGTCATCCGCTACTTGCCCATCCAAAACTTCACATGCAAATCTGTCCTTGGAGTACTCTACTAAGAGTCGAGCCCTCCAGTCTGTGTCCAAGCTCATAAGAGACAACTTGGTTGGTTTACGTGAAAGGGCATTTGCTACCACGTTGTTCTTACCCTTGACATACTCAATGTCAAAGTCATACGCTTGGATCTTACTGATCCACTTTTGCTGCCTCCCCTGTAGCTGTTTCTGCTCCAAAAAGAACCTGGGGTTGTTGTGATTAGTCCTCACCCTGAATCTGTTACGCACTAAATACTGCCGGAACTTGGCCAATGCATGCATAATGGCCAACATCTCCTTGTCGTATATAGAATGCAACCTCTCGTGCGGAAGGAGCTTCCGGCTCTCAAAGGCTATAGGTGACCTCCCTGCATCAACACTGCGTCGATCTCCTCTCCCGACGCATCACACTCCAAAACAAATGGCTGCGTAAAATCCGACAATGCAAGCACTGGGTAGCTGCCCATAACCTCCTTGAGCCTGTCAAAGGCTCGCTGTGCTGTATCTGACCAACTGAATGCCCCCTTCTTCGTCAGATCTGTCAAGGGTGCAGCAAGCTGTGAGAAAATTTTGACGAACTTCCGGTAGTAAGTACAAATGCCAATGAATCCCCGAAGTTCTGTCACGTTCCTCGGCTCCGGCCAATCTCTGATGGCCCTGATCTTCTCCTCGTGGACTCTCACTCCGTCCACCCCTATGATGTGTCCCAAGTACAACATCTCCGTCAAGCCAAACTCACACTTGGAGAGCTTGGCATAGAACTGTTGCTCCTCCAAGATGCGCAACACTATCTCAATGTGCTGAACGTGCTCCTCCCAAGTCCTGCTGTAAATGAGGATATCGTCAAAGAACACCAACACAAACTTCCTTAAGTGACTGCGGAAGATGTGATTCATGCAGGATTGGAATGTAGCTGGGGCGTTGGTTAGCCCGAAGGGCATCACCAAAAACTCAAAGTGCCCATAATGACACCTGAAGGCGGTCTTGGGAATGTCCTGCTCCCTCTTGCGAATCTGATGGTACCCAGATCTCAAACCAATCTTTGAGAAGAACCGTGCTCCTCTCAACTCATCCATCAACTCATCGATCCTGGGTATAGGGTACCTATTTTTCAGGGTCTTCTTGTTCAAGGCCCTGTAGTCAATGCACATCGTCAATGTGTCGTCCTTCTTCTTCACCAACACCACGGAAGAAGCAAAAGGACTCGTGCTCGGCCAAATGTGCCCGAGAGCCAGCAACTCCTGAATGGCCCGCTCAATCTCATCCCGATAGGCCTTGGGATGCCTATAGGGGGTAGTAATCACTGCCTGTATGCCTTGCTCAAGCTCAATGGTGTGCTCAAACCCCCGGTCCGGTGGCTGTCCCGGCGGAATCTCCCCAAACATTATGGCATATTGGTCAAGGATGGACTGTATCTCTGGGTGCGCCGTCTGCCCTGTAGTCCCTGTCTCTGATGCACGCAACTCCACTGCCCACTGTACGTCTCCCTTCTGGAAGACTGCCTCCATCCAATGAGCCGAAATAGTCTGAGGGGGATATGTGTGCTGTCCCCGTATCTTCTCATGCCTCCCTGTCTTCACATCATCCCACTCCATCTCTAGGGCCTTCCAATTTGTCGTGACCTTTCTTAGAGTGATAAGCCACTGAACACCCAGTGTCATGTTGGTGTCCGGAATATTGACCACGAAAAAATGGTCAGTCAGTGTGTAGGTGCCCATCGTCACTGATAACTCTAGGACATAACGAGCACACACCATGGTCTGATCTCCTGGGACCAAAACTGAAAATCCATCGAAGCTCTCTGTCTGTATGCCTCTCCACTCAACCATCTGTGCATCGATGAAGTTGTGGGTCACCCCACTGTCAACCAAAACTAATACTCGCTGGCCACGTACTGTCCCCCATACGCGCAACGTCAAATACTTGGGAACTCCTCGCAATGTTGCAAGGGCCCCTCTGGTAGGTGCAAAATCTACACCACATGTTGTTGGTGGTGGAGGTGGCAAAGGATCCTGCGCGGCATGACTATCTCCTGCCTCCACATCATCCTCCTCATCCTCTTCCCCGCTGCTCTCGAAGAAGACCTCAATAAAATGTGCTTTGCCGGCAACACATCTATGTCCCGGTGCCACAACTCCTGATAGGTGAAGCACAACCGCTTCTTCTTCAGCTCCCTCCTGGCATCATCATCAATCTGTGCGTGTCCTGGATTCCCCTTTTGGAGGCGGAATCCTCACATCCTTCCCCTTAGGCTGGAAATCCTGTCTCTGGGGGTAAGGTGTCCGGGTCCTGGGTAAGGCATCCTGTAAGTCTTGGGTCCTGCTAATAGCATCCTGGAGTGTGGCTAGTCTAGTGGATCGACTAGACCCCAAAGTGGCTCTGCTAAACCCTCAACAAACATGTAGATCCTCCGTGCCGCGGATAGATCTGGCACCATCACTGAAACCCTCAAGAAGTTTGCAATGTAGGTCTCTGGGTTCCTGGTCTGTTTGAGCCTTGTCAGCTCAACAAAGTGCTTTTCTGGATCCCTCTGGTCAAACCTCTCCATAAATCTCCTGGTGAACTCGACATATGTTGTCATTGTGGAGTGTCCGAGTGTAACCAACCCATGGAACCACCAGTCCTGGGCCTCACCATCCAAATTGAATGTCGCCACCTTGATGGCCTCTGTCTCCGACATCTGGTTAAGCTGGAAATAGATGTCTAGCTTCTCCACCCAAGACTTTGCCGAACTGTTTGATGAACCATCAAACGTAGGCAACTGGAATCTACTAGCTGTGCGGTGGGTGTCTCCATCATGATAATGCCGGTATCCTCTGTGATGGTCGCGGGGTCTACTATCCTGCTGGAGCTGAACAAAGTCTCTGAATGAGAGAGCATCCCTGAACTCTTGCCCATACGCCTGGTACTCTGCAAAATAATCGCCCATATATCCGGACTTTGCTTCCTGCTGGGCTCCAATCCCCGTGTCTGCTCCTAGGAAAGTGGGCATGGTAGAGCGTGTAGGGGCGTGTGAGGCCATTTGCTAAGTAGTATCACGCTGAGTGGCACCCTGCTCTGGAAAATGGTGGGATGTACCTGATCCCTCACCAACCTGGAAAACCCGTCGGTTCTCACGCTGTCTAGCCTCCATTGCCGTGAATCTCTGCCCCATCACCTCGATTTGCCTCGAAAGATCCTGCACTGATTTGAGGAGCATGTCCGCAAATCTCTTCCCGTCCTCATCTGCCATCGGATCCTCCTGTTCTGTGTCCACCACAGGCTCCTCCTATTCTGTGTTCACCACAGGCTCCTCCTGTTCTGTGTCCACCACCCAAACACAGTCTCCCTCTTCGTAGGTGTTCTCCAACCTACGCTCAATATCTTTATATTTCCTACCTCTGTAACAGATGTAGGGCTTCTCCCTCAGTGTCATAGACTGCTAGCTCCACAGGCTGAGCCAGATCTATGCTCTGATACCATTGTAATATCCCCTTTTGGGGATATCACTCAAACACAAGCAAACCCCAACCAGAGATGGACTCTCGAGAGATAAAAATAACAGTAGTGCAACATACAATAATGTGTACATGGAATATAAGCAGATACTCAAGAAATGCAGAGAGAAATGCTAAGCCATTTTATTATACTGAGTAATGGAAAGAATACAGGAGGTGATCAGAAAGATAGCACCTCAACTTGCACAAGGCAAGTGAAGAAATACACTCAGAATGGTAAGGGAATGGCCTCTCTCTGAACTGCGTCCAAGCTGCCGGAGAACTGCTGTGCTGCTGCTACTGCTGAAATCAAATGAGGATTTGGGGCTGTTCCCCTCCTCAGAAAATGTTGAAACTCTGGAATCATCCTTTGCGCAATAAACCCAGAAAAGCCCAGAAAGCTTTTCTGAAATAGCTGACCCCCGAAAATCACCCCCTTGAGGATCTACGCTATCCCCCAAGGCTCTGCGCTGCCACTGAATAGAACCCTCCAAAACTCTGGCCGAAACTCTGCCAAAAATCCTCCAATATGCAAGGGCTGATCCCTTGCTCAATCCCCCAGCTCAAATCCTCCACATAAACTCAATCCGGGGCTCCTACCAAAAGAAACCGCGTCCTCCTCTCTCAAGACTGCGCAGTCATCAAATGCTCAGTTCCTCCTCAACTCCAAAGATCGATCCTCCTGCAAAAGACTGATGAAACTACCTTGCCCGAGCAGGCCCTCGAAGTCCCCCGGGGCTAAGGGTGAGATCTCCGAATGGAGACACTTGATGCACTAAACAGTGCTGCAGACAGGCTAAACAGCCAGCATGCTCTGAGTCGAAGTGACTAGCTCAAATGCTCATAATTGGAATGCCAAAATGAGGAGGCTCCTCTCTCCTTTATAGCATTGGCCTCTCTCAAAAAACCTAAGGCCCACCTCCTCCAACGTAGCCTCTCTCTTGCCACGTGCTTCTCTCCATTTGCGCAGTCTCTCCAAGTGTCCACGTGGGCCCCTACTCTACGTGGTCCTTTGGCCCCCCTTGGCTCCCCTCTTAAGTTACAACGTTGTGCTACTAGGGAGTGACTTTATTCAAAAAGTGAGTTATGTCCCCCCTTTCCTCACCTTTTTATTTATAAATAACTATAGAAGGCAAAATTGAGCAAAATCGAATTTTCCAATTAGCCATGGCTAATTAGGAATATTACAACCCCGTCAGGGATGATGCTCTTGGCCCTCGCCATTGCCTCCTCGTACTTATTGTTCTCAGCCGGGTCAACTAGGATCGCTATCGTTTTCAAGGCAAAGTCCTTGAGACGATTACTGTCTAGAATGGACAAGATCTTGGCCTTCCAGACTATGAAGTTTGAGGCTCCGTCCAGTCTGTCCTGATCTCTTACCCCGTTCACTACCATCTCGCTGCTCCTCTTTAGACTCTTTCGAGTCTCTCTACTTCCCTTCTAGAAGTTCTTGGTGTGACTCCCTCTGAGCCTGGATTTCCCTCCTGGAAACCCCTCTGCCAATGTCGAGATGCCCCCACTCTGATCATTAGTGCAGCTACACCACTGATTCGGATTTCTTGGCTAGAAATCCTTGGTAGCAACTCCCTCCTCCTTGGTCTTGCCCTGTTAGGTACTGTTCTGACCACAATACTCCACCAGCTTCACTCTGCAATCTCTCCACAGCCTCCTATGCCCCAACAACTTGAAGGTTAGAGCCTCTAGATTATGCACAATCCTGACACCAGCAAAATCCGCACCTCCTGGCCATGGGCATCAATCCTTACTGATTGAGAAAGATGACTGGGCACTGCATAGGTCAGGTCTGATCCTTTCTGCCACTGCGCTGATCCTTCTCCTGGCTCAAACTTGATGACGCAGGCGCTGCGTCACCCCTTCCTTGCTGCTTTAACACTAGGAACAACTTCTGTCACTCAGGACAACTGTTTCTACTATTGCTGCTCTGCTCGGTTGATGCCCTTAGTTCTCTTGTGATCTGCAACCATGCTCTGGTACCATGTTGGAATTTCTAAGTCTAACTGTTAGAAATCCTTCATGTACTTTCTAATTTATTTCTTCCTACTTGTTCTGTTAATTAACAAGTTATTTACCATGTGAATACTGAAAATAAAAAGAAGTAGATGCTCAACACATACAGATCATCAACTGAAGGAAAAACAAGAACACAAGTGACACCGATATTTTTGGACTAATGTCCCCGGAAAAACCCAATGCAGGAAAACCGATGCATCTATCTGAGGGTTTTATTATTAAGCAGTTTCAGAATACAATCCGGGTGCCAGAAATGGCTCACCCAACAGAGAATTCCCTCGACAGTAGTACCTCTCTGTCGGAGACAGATATCAGCCCCAACCTGCCCCACGAAATCTCCCAGCATCAGCCTCTAGGGTCTGCGTCAGTCTCTCTGGCCCAGCGTCAGCCCAACGTCACCTTAACTAGCTCTACGTCAGCCTCTCTGACCCAGCGTCAGCCCAACGTCACCTTAACTAGCTCTGCGTCAACCTCTGGAGGCTCTGTATCAGTCTCTAGAGCCTCTGCATCACCCACACTGGCTCTCTCTAGCACTGCGCAGCTCCTGGCTGCCTTTGCGTGGCCTCTAGCTGCTTCTGCGTGGCCTCTAGCTGGCTCTGCGTCAACGCTCTCCTGGCTTCTGCGTTGATGCTCCCGGTGCCCTCTCTGCCTCTCTGCTTCTGTATTCACTGCCCCTCAGCTGCAACTCTGGTCACTCCTTCGATTTCCTCAGCAAGCCCTACCCCTGAAAATCGAATTCTTGATCAACTCAGTGCGTTCTCCAAGTGACCCTCAAGCCTCCTCTTATACTTTTCTCGTTGACAATTCAACGATCGAGATTAAGTCCTTAATCAACAACTAATATTAGATCTGGCTTGATCCATGACTTTTGGACCATTCTAACTCAGTTTTATATTAATTTACATTAATATTTTATTTTCCCTAAGTTTAGATTTAGGGACTCCATTAAAAATATTAATTATTTTAATATCTCCCAATTTGGTTAGATTCTGCCCAAACCGTTTCTGGGTATTGGAGATCTCATGTGCTTTAGCCTCTCCGCCAATTTTCGTGGCTAGAGCACATCTGATGCTACCCTAAATCAACAAAACATTGAGAAAGTGATGATCATTCAATTATCTGTAACCTGCTACCTTTTCTGTCAACGTCCTTCGTGGTGTAATACAATGTCTTTAATTCCTTTGGACTATGTGCTAAAGCCATCCACTCAATTCATGGAATTGAGTCGTCATCGAATAGTATTTGTCTGTATAGAGCATCTCTTCAGGTAGCAAAACATAACGAGTCATCAAACATTAGATTCATCAGATAGCTTCTTCATAAGATGTCATGTCTTGCCTTCATCAACATCCTTCATCATACATTCAATCATTAGGAAGAGTCATCCTAATATCAGGTCATTTTGTCAGGAATTTTGTAGTTCCCTCTGTAGTGAGCGGTCTTTCATATCGTATTGGATGTTGATTGCTACCATCATGGAAGAGCCCAAACAAATTCAAAGCATGCTAATGCAACCAGACATATTTCTGTATCCTGCTCTTCCTGCATACTAAAAACATAAGTTAACTTAATCAAAGAAGAATTGAAAGACATTCATACCTCTTACTTTAGCTGGTCATTCCTTTAAACTGCTCCTTATCTTGAAGATGTGACTTTATGCTGCAACTATATTAGCAAACTTCTAGGAAGCTTGCTCCAAATCTGAGAGAGGAGAAAAATGTCTGTAATGTCATCATGGTCCTTCTTCTACCATGCGAAGAAATATTCCCATGAATTCATCTAATGGAGGGTCTTTCAGTGACCTTCACCAATTAGTTGCTGCATGAACTTTTGCTATAGTTGTATCGTGAACTCTTTAGCATGTTGTGCCAAGTCTCTCTTTTCATCAATCAACTCATAATGACGACCTTCTCAATCAAGTATCCATATGATCTTTCTTTATACGTATTAGAGTGCCCAAGCATCCAACTTGTTTACCAAGTTACCATTTTCAGGGTCCATATAGTTCCCTCCTTCCGTCATGCTTATTAAAACATAGAATCTATCCATCTTCCTTTGCTTTCCTCATGATGCACCTGCAAAGATTATTGACAAAAAATACCAAGCAAAACATGTAATAATTAAAGCATGATGTCAACTTGGCAACCTAGGGGATCCATGGCATTTTGAAGGATGGATTACTAGGTTTTACAAATTTCAACCCTAGACCTAGGGACTATGTTATATATAACTCAACATCAGTATTCATTCATACATGTCATATGCCCTAGATTTCACACAAACCTTAGAGACCAAGGATTAGGGTTTCTATGAGGGAACAAACAAATCAGGGTTAGGGTTTCTATATAGCTAGGGTTTCTTATGTACCATCTAGGATTTTTCAAACCTAGATATCAATACTAACAACAACATTCCACAACAGACCCTAGAATCGACCAACCCTTCAACATTTCATGTTAGATCCTCAATAAAGAAGATACCAATACATACCTCATGATAACATACCTCTGTCATAGTAGCTGTTGTAAGGGGCTTGCTCCAGGATGCTATGATCTTCTTATCAAAAAGTGGTCAAACATTTCTTTTGAGACCTTGATTTGCTTCAGACTTGTTTCCTTCAGACAATAGTGTTGCTATTCTTGACTTTTATGGTGATCTTCTATCATTGCTTTTTGGAGGACTATTCCTTTTCAAAGATATTCTTCTTTCTATTACTGATAGAAGATTTTGGTTTCTTCGTTTCTTGAGACAAAGATCTAAGATCTTTCCCAAGATTATCTTTCAACATATCTTCTGTTATCTCAAAATCAGACCCTGGAAGGCTGCAGACCAGGAAGACTTCAAGTAACTGTTTTAGACCAATCTTTTAGCTAAGGCTTAGCCTCCTTAGCCTGAGAGGGCTCTCTCAAAGGGCTTAAGATTTGCAATTGTGATTGAGATGGCTAACTCATCTATGAAACAAATAGGAATGAGGCTGGTAAAATATAAATTAACAAGCATCCATTGGGCTCATGGAGTCATATGTTACTCAGCATTAACAGTGAATTGATTTTGCAATGAAATCAAGGCATTCAGTCTTTAATATACATAAAGTACAGCAGACACAAAGGGACAACATATGAGTACATGAAGGAAATTAGAACACATCATGTGATTTCTAAGTAATCAAGTACCCATCAAACTATAAACAACATGAAAGACAACAAGATGAATTCATACATTGAATTCATTATGATTCTTGAGCAGCTGAAACCATTCACTGTATTATCAAAATAAACAGAGTCTTTACATAAGCTTGTCAACAGAGCTTTTTTACATAAACTTCCCACCCTGATTACATTTTTGTTCCTGCTATATATAGAGCTCTTCTACCTGATTGAGATTCCTCCTCAAGCATGAGGGGAACTCGAAATCTACTTCTAATGACACCTAATCAACTTTTAACTGCCTATTAAATGTAACAAACTTCAACTAGACTTTCCAGAGATCTAAATCAAGTAGGATTCTAACACCATGTTATGCTAATAATAGCCTTGGCTATAATGGTTCTCGTTCTTTGACATCTGGTTCCTTTCAGTTTGGCTGTGATGGGTGTTCAAGGCTCCATGCTGGTCTTCTATGCCACATCCTCTCCATTGTCCTGAAATATAGGAAACTACCCTTGCTCATCGGTCTTTACAATTTTCGAATCCACAGAAGCAGGTCCTTCATCTTTGGTTTTTCAAAATGTGACAGATGGCCACGTCTTTGATGTGCTGTCCACTTCCTTTATATTCAAAAGCAAAAACTCCTTTAAGCTGTCTTGACATATTTGAACCGGGGTAAAGGCGTTTATTTTATGACAAAAGTTTAAAGTTGGACCTGAATCCATAGTTTTCCACCTGTCTTGACTTGGTTGAATCTTAATAGCTTTAGCTGATGCCGTGCATACCTTGTAGACATTCACCTTTGAAAATTCCCGCTCATATTCAAAATCTGTTAATTGAAATTGGACTGTTTAGCTTCAGCAGTTTCGTAGCGCGCTACGAAACTGCTGAGTTGTTTCAAAGATCATAGTTTCAACCCAAAACTTTACTTATTTGAGCACTTTGCTATCTAAACCTTCTTTCAACTGTTCCAAGACCTTTCAAAATTGAATGAAAATGCAGGATTCTTCAAGAAAGATGACACTAAGCAAAATCATCAAAATCCGAAACATAGCCTTACTTGAAATGGGATTTCATTAAGAAGATTCCTTCAGCTGGCCTAACTGTACCTTTAAGTCTTCGATTTTTTTCTTCATGACCTTGATCCTAGCTCTTAATTTCATATTGATCATTCTGATGAATTTGGCTTCTTTAATTACCGGTACTGTCCAGGTGTAGAATTGAGTATTACAGTCAACCACCTCTGAAGTTGTTTTGTCTTCCCATAAGGTCTTCATTCTGTAATAATTAGCTTGTTGTATGGCATGCTTCCTGGCATCTTTCTTTAGTCTGGCAATCTCAAGGTTGGCAGATTCCAATTTCCTTTTCAAATCTTCCATACTATCTTCTATATGAGTGGCAACTGTTTTGCCTTTGTCCATTCTTTCACGAGACTGTATCTCTTCCCCAATTTCATCTGTCCTTGGCGGTACCTCCTGTACTTGCTTAAACTTCCTTGTTATGGGTCTCCTGGGCTTGAAAACAAATTGTTCAACTTGCTCATCAAACTTGAGTTTCTTTGAGGCTTTAGCTTTCTTTGTCTTCTCTTTTCCTGACTGCATCAAATCATCTTGAACTAGTGGGGACTCTTCAAAGTCAATTTCCTACAATAAATCATTTAAATTTCCCTTCGAAACAGGAATTTCTTCAATAGCTACTGACTTACCCTTTTCTTTATCCATCTGACTCCTCTTTCTTCTTCTTTGAACTACTCCAGTCGTGCTTGATTCATGTGCAATCTCTTTGCCCTGAGCTTTTTCTTTAATTGACTGCTGAGGTGTATCTTGAATGGTCAGTGACTTTAGAGACTCTCTAACTTGTTTCCTTGCCTTTAATTTTGAAAACCTCTTGGATCTTGTTTCTGTTTGAAGACCTGCTGTTGTAAGATCTTTTGCAGCTAGAGGGCTGAGACCGGTCTGGCTTTTGAAACCAGCCATGAATATAAATGTATTCCAGTCTTTGCCTACATTTTGAAATTCATGCAAAACAAGTAATTTAATCAAGCCATGGTGAAACAAAGAAGTTTCACAAGCCTCTTTTCTCAATTGTACCTTGTCACACATTTTACTCAAACTGCGGAATAAATAAAAAGGTAGATCAATAGAAGCCTTCCCTGTAAAATGCAAAAGGAGTTTGAAATGGTACGAATACACCTTGTTATATATTCCTTCACAAGTCAGGTATTTCTGTATACAGGTGAGTAAATGTGCATAGGACTCTTTGACATAGCTCCTAGGAACATACTTACTCAAATCTGAATTAACGAATTCCTTCTTTAAAAACTCTTTGCATTGATTCATGTCAAATTTGAAATTCTTGAACCAATTTTCTTGCCTTCGTGGGATCTTTGTCACTGTGGATATCATATCTGGTGAGACCTGCAATTCCATCATAGCCACCTTTGAGTTTAATCCTGTAAAATTTAG
>APFE030717567.1:0-16162 GCA_000404065.3 Pinus taeda
AGTTCTATTCATGGGTCATAATCTTTGAGCTTGAATGATAGTATCTTTTTATGATTTTGATCTGCTAGATGTGAGGCTTGCTTGATCTATTTGGTAATCTGGGTTAATTAATGATTGAATATTTGAAAGAGTGAATTATCCTTCGTAAGATCTATATGTAGGTTCAGTAAGGCGAAGACGCGTATACACGCAGTTTTAGTGAAGTAAAGGGGCGTATATGCATGTTGTTCCATATGCAGAAGTGTATGCATGCTAGTTTCAGGCTGTTGAAATAACGTATATAATCTAAGTTTGTGATCTAGCTGCTCTTGACTATTGTTGTTGTGTTATTAGTTCTACTTTCTAGTGTATGGTTTCTGGTACTGTGTTTTGGGTATAGTTGTAAGGAGAATATCTACTTGATTCAGATCTAATTTGTAAAAAGGAGATTGGTTGATTCTTGTTGATTGTTTGATGTTCATGGATCCAGTTTGAAAATTGATGAAACGTGGTCCCTGGAAGAAAGAGAAGGTTGTAGCTTTCTGTAGGCCAGCACCTATGTACTAGTATCTTTGCTAGTGCAAGAGCTAAGGGGGTTGTAGCTCCCTTCCAGGAGAAGCTGGAAAACGAGAGAGAGTTGTAGCTCAGGTTGCAGCCTGCATACTGGTAAAAAGACTGCACCAGTATATTGTAAAAGAATTTTTCTAATTGAAAAGAAGATAGAGACGAATTGCAGCAGGTGGTTTTCACCCACATTGGGTTTCCACCTTATATCTTGTGTTCTTGTGTGTGACTATTTCTCTGCTCTGTTTTACTGTCGCTGGTTACTGTTATTTGATTGTGCATCACAGATTAACAATCACCATCAGAAAAGATTAAGTAAAGTAAAAGTTGACTTTGTATATGCGGGTTTCCTTCTGCATAATAGCATATATACGCAGGTTAATTAAACAGAAGTAGCGTATATCAGTTGTTTTGAAAAAGGAATAATTACCTTGATAATACTGATTCACCCCCCTATCAGTATTATTTTCAACATAAGCCTCCCAATGATTCATCAAACAAGTTTGATTCCACGAATGCTATCTTAATTGGTGATAGATCTAACTCACAGACTCCCCATTTTCTCTTGACCTATGAAATCTTTGATAAAAATGTGCACAACTGCTTAATAGACCCAGGAGCCTCTTATAACATAATGCCAATACCAGCCTTCACGAAATTAAATGTCTCATCCCAAAAGTATGCAATTCACATTGTCCAACTTGATAGAACAAAGGTCGAGGTTTTAGGGGAAATGAATTCAATTAGCATTAGACTTTCTTCTAATAAAAAAACTTGTCAAGTAATTGACATACTAGTTGTTGATATTCCCAAATTTTATGGTTTAATTCTTAGCAGGGATTGGTCTAAGAAACTTCATGGTTATTTTGTAACAGATTGGTCTCATATGTGGCTCCCTTATAATGTAAAGCGAAATCAAATTAGAATTGACTGAGAAAAACATTTGAATTATTTAGTAACTGATTTTGAAGATGAAAATGAACCAGTAGATTTTAACAATAACATCATCAGAAACTACTTTGCTGGGTCATTTTTAGGAAATTTCAATGCAAAGAAGTCACCTTTTTTGGATAACTCTGTTACTTCTCAGATTGATAACTTTTCACAAACATATTCTTCCAAATGTATAAATCTTGTAGATAAACCATTAGTTAAATCTTTATTTTGGGCATTTAATTTTGATGGATCTAGATCCAATGATGGTGTAGGAGCCAAATGTATATTAATTAGTCCATAAGGAGAAAAACAATGCTAGCATGTAGGTTAGAGTTTGAATGCAAAAACAATACTACTGAATATGAGGCACTGATCCAGGGTTTGTATAAATAAATAGGTCTTGATATAAAATATCTTCAAGTATTTGGAGATTCTGAACTTTTTTATCAAACAAGTGAGAAACACCATTCATTGTCTCTCTATACATTTAAAACATTATCAATCATTGGTTCAAACCCTTACTTCACATTTTTTAGCATTAAACATTTCTCCTATTCCTAGATTTCAAAATGCAAGTGCTGACCTTCTGGCTAATATAACATCCAAGCTTATACCATCAAAAGACTACAATACAGATAGGTTTTCTATAGAATTAATTTTTTGACCATTGATTCCCAATAATGTCACCAATTGGCGAGTGTTTAATGACGATGAATATATCTTAAGCTTTTTAGAAGGATCATATGATGATTAGATAATTGATGAAAACGAACATGACAATCAGTTGAAACATAAATCCAATGAAAATCCCATACCTAAATCTATGGTGAAGCTTGAAGATCTTTATGATCTAAAATATAGATTTAAGAAGGTTACTAATTCTAAACTCCAAAGTTAAACCTTAAGGTTTGAACTATTAAACCTTGGGAACTAATCTCAATCCCCAAAACATCAATTTAGGACTTGGTCTCTCACCCGATGAGAGATTAGCCTTATTCATTTATTAAAAAAGTATAAGGATATCTTTGCTTGGAGCTACGAAGATCTTAAAACATATGATACCTCCATCATACAACACACTATTTCAATGATATCCAATGAAAAACCAATACAACAAAAATTAAGGAAAATTCACCCCAATCTAGAAATCTAAATCAAGTCTGAGCTGAATAAACTCCTTAAAGCCAGGATTATCTTTCCTATTAGGAATTAAAAATGGGCCCTCAAACTTAGTACCTATTATGAATAAAAATGGTGATATTCGTATTTGCATACATTTTAGGAATCTCAATAAAGATTGTCAGAAGGACGATTTCCCATTATCGACCATGGAACAAATACTGAAATAAGTAGCTGGTTCTGAACTAATGTCTTTCCTTGATGGTTTTTCAGGGTATAATCAAATCTTGGTCCACCTAGATGATAGGTTAAATACTACGTTCTGAACTAAATGGGGAACCTATGCCTACCAGAAATTTCCTTTTGGTTTAATAAACGCAGGGGCAACCTTCCAAAGAGCCATGGACATAGCTTTCAAGGGTCTGATAAACAAAACTGTTGTTGTTTACTTGGATGACATAATTGTTTACTCCAAGAAGAGAAGCAACCATTTGCATGACTTGAAACAGATCTTTGAACACTGCAAGAAGTATGGAATTTCATTAAATCCAAAGAAATATTATTTTTCTCTAAATGAAGGTAAGCTTTTAGAGTTTATTGTATCCAAAAAAGGCATTTGTATTGATCTTGATAGAATAAAAGAAATTTATGAAATTCCTTTGCCCCACAACAAAAAATATATGTAGTCCTTTCTAGGTTAGATAAATTTGTTAAGAGATTTGTCCCTGAATTTTCCTAAATTGTTTTACCATTACAAACCATGATTAAGAAAAATTTGGTCTTTAAGTGGGGACATAATTAAAGGGAAGATTTTGATTTAATCAAACAAGCCATTATAAATGTTCCCTCTTTAACTACTCCAATTTTTTCTAATATTTTCATTTTGTAAACTTTTGCTTCTCAAACATCTTATGTTGCTGTTCTAACAAAACTTAATGATCAACAAATTGAAGCACCCATCTTTTTATTTAGTTCTAATTTTCAAGGTGTTGAACTAAATTATTCAGAGGTGGAGAAGTAAGCTTTTGCTGTTTTTAAATTTGTAAATAACTTCAGGCCTTTTCTCCTAAAAACACACACTAATGTAATAGTCCCATTCTCAACAGTGAGACAATTGCTTACGCAAAGGGAATTAGGAGAAAAGAGATAAAACTGGGTAACATCCATGCAAGAATATGATATTGACATTAAACCAGCTAATTTTTTCCAAGGGCAAGGTTTTTGCACGTTGCTTACAGGAGCTTCCAATCTACCAGCTGATGCGGACTCAGGTAATACTGTACACATATCTGAGGTAAGCCTAAACGACTCTGAGTCCCAATATGTTGATCATATTTTCTATTTAAAAATTAGATATTCCCTCCTTGAAGTCAATCACAAAAGGAAAAGGGATTTAAGATTAAAATCTAGTCAATATGAGATAATTGATGATGTGTTATTCAGAAAAAATTATGATTCTTTATTATTAAGATGCCTAGAAAAGTCTGAAGCATAGAAGGTTTTGTAGGAACTCCATGAAGGACCAGCTGGTGGACATTTTGGAGGAGATACTATTGCACATAAAATCTTGCATGCTGGGTACTATTGGCCAACTTTGTTCAAAGATACCCATGAGTATGTAAGGAAATGAAAAATATGCCAGATTGCTACTGGAAGACAATGAAAACCAGCCTTACCTCTACAACATGTTAACATTGAACAACATTTTGAACAGTGGGGATTGGACATCATAGTTGAGATTGTTCCTCATTCTTCCAAGAAGCATAAGTATATCCTTACAACTACAAACTATTTTACTAAGTGGGTGGAAGTAATTCCAGTAAAGGTATCCAATTCCGATGCCATCCGTTGTACCTTTGAGATAGTAGTAGGTCAACTACAAATGCCAGAGCATCTAAAATGATTTTTTTGGGGTTTTTTGGTTTTAGTTTTGGAAGACCAATGAATGAAGATAGATGTGGAATTGAAATACTTAATCCTTTGGATAATATTAATATTTCAGCAAAGGGCTACTATAAATCTTTACACAGTGATATAGATCAAAATAGTGGTGAGAAGAAGATAGAAAATAATATGATTATCACAGTTTCCAAACTGTAAAATAGAACAATCATAAGTGTTAAAACATTCTAAACTATGTTCCAAAGGTTCAAGGCAATATACTTAAGCTTACATAAGATGCTGATGATTTATTGATTAGAGGGGATTAGCTAAACAGATAGTTCATTAATCCATTCTCTTAATAGATGATCACTTCAGGAGCTTATAGGAATTAATTGAGACACAATTATTCCTACCTAGATATCTCTATAAGTCATAAGCATATGAAGAAAGACATAATTATTGATAACTGGAAAAAATTACAGGATAACACAAACTGTGTAAAACCAAATTCAGAATCCACTGCTTTGTATTAAGGTTCCAGAAAAACTGATTACATCAAGTGTCTACAAAAGCTTCATTCATAGGTGCAACCAGGTTCAAAGTAGAATGAACAATCACTACTTAACAAGCAATGAGTAATAAACCTTGAACTTCGAACCCATAACAACTTGAGAAGAGAGTTATTTATACAATAATGAATTTAAGGAAATATCCTAAAAGTGATTAAGATTTATTCTAGGAAAGGAAAGATCCTCATACAAGAAGATAGGGGCAGCTATTGAACTGCTTCTTGCCGTCCCTTTTATTCAGGTTGTGCTAGCTTTATTGTTTGATATTTTTCCCCTTTAAGCTGCTTGACTCTTTGAATCCTTTACGCTTAGTTGATTTCTTTATTTGATCTTTCATCTAATACTCTTATCATTTGACCCTGCTGATTAACCTTTACTGTGTTCCTTTTTACATTCACTGTGCATTTCAGGATTTTCTGTGTTTTTCAATAGTAAATCCCTTTAGATTTGTCTTCAAACTATACACAGGTTTTTTCTTTGTAAGCCTGGAACATGAGTCTTTACCTACAAAACATAGAAACTGTTAAGAAAGACATAGGTGACAGAGAAGGTCTTCAATGGTTTTATAGAGGTTTAAGGGATATTGGAAGGAGTCCAGAGCATATCGGAATATAAAATGATGGTTTTATTGGTCGAAAATGCCTTATGGGGGTTTCACTGTGAAAATAGGAAAAACAGAGCAAAATGGAGATTTTCACATTTAAACGGAAGAACAATCTTCTATTTGAATTATGGCACAAAATGAACAGTGGCTATTTTGTCGTTATGCAGGAGGCAATTTTGTTTTTCATCACACCTCTTATAAGGCGTAGGCAATTTTGGGAGGGGGTCACCTGAAATGATCTGAGCTTGACACGTAGCAAGGGACGTCAGTGGAAAACTGCTTTTCGAGTAGGTAATGTTTGTACAGAGAGCCAACCCAAAATTGCCGAGGATTGTTGGATTTGAATGGCTTAGATCGGACTGTGGTGGAGTGAAAGAGCAGCGTGGAGGGGCCCAATCGATTAATTATGGCGGTAATGCTTTATTTATGAGTTGAAACTAAGTTTAGCGGTTAAATGGAGGTTTAATTTATTTCTTTGTTAAAATCGTAAAAAACATTTTAACAAAGAAAACCTTCGCAAAACCTATATGGCAGACTTGAAATTTTATGAATTCGGGCGGATAATTGATATCGGGTTTGGGTTCATATCACATATCGCAATCGAGGTTTAGTGGAGGAAGGCCCATTGCAAAGGAATGCGATAAGGGCTAGACGTGACACGAAAATATATCATGGTTAATACTGTATCGGGTTCGGGTTCTCATCACATATCAGAGATCACAAATGGCAGAGGATATATGCTTTAGTGGGACTTGCGATGGGGGCAGATGCGAAATGGAATTGAGATATGATATATATTGCGTCGAGTCTAGGTTCCCGTCGCAATCACATATTGCAATGGCAGAGGGTGCATATACGTTGAAAGGCTTGCGATCTGCGATTATGCGATATGTTATAAAAGACATAGTTTTATTATAAAACTAAGGGTTTCGGGTTATTTAATAAAAGGAGTTAATATATACGGGTAAAGGGACTTTTTAGGGGTTTAATACTATAAGTTAGTGTTAATATAAAACATGAGTGGAAAGGGGAAATATATGAAATATGAGCAGAAAAGGGGAAATACACTAAGTATAATGTTTTCATGGGTTATTTTCTTTTCACATATATACATTAATACTTAGGCTAAACAACTTTTTGTGGGTTTTTTGGTAAAATGGGATTTAACATGGGATTTTCACTTTTCCTAGGCAAAAAGGATTTTGACCTTAGGAAAAGGGGTTTTTATGGAAAATGAATGAATATGAATGTATGAAGGTGGGAAGGGGAAATTAGTGAATATAGGGATGAATGGAGATGAATGGGAAGTTAATTAATTGATCTTGTAGACCTTCATTTGCTTTGAGTAATTGCCTCATGGACATAGAAACATATAGTAAAACATGATAAATGTACATTTTTTCCAATCAATGATCATACTTTTGAAACCTTTCTCTACTTACCCTTTGCTTATCCTATCATTTTTTCTTCACTTAATGGGTGCATTTAAGCTAGCAAACCCTTTTCCTTTATTTTTATTTTACAAATGAAAACTATCTAATTCTAACTTTATAGCATCCAAGGGCTCAGATTAAACTGATTAGCACCTTATTATTCTCTACCTAACTACTGATCTGCCAAGATTAAACAGTTTGGCCAGATCTTTATTCTCTAACTATAACATCAAATTTAAAGCATGAAGCAATCAAGATTAAACTACTTGACTGTCATGGGTTGTGGCATTTAAAACAAGCTGCACACAATCATTATTTTGCAAAAAAAATAGTAGTGACATTTAGACTTGCTCACTTTCAAAGTTTATTTTTTTTCTTTTCTTTCTAACCTAACATTTTCTTTTTGTCTTTATTTTTTAGGACATATAACCTGACATTTTCTTTGATATGGAAATCAACATCAAGATATTTTTTTTCAAAAACATTCTATTCACTATTATTATGTCCATATCCTAACTTAACATTTTTTAAAATCTTTATATTATCAAAACCAAAAAATGTTACAACATTGGCTCCAACTGGGGACTGCTTTCTCTTGTAGAATGCAGAGAACCTGTAGATCCATGTGCCTTCTCCTTGGGCTATGGAGTCCTTGCTGTAAAGAAAATCACATTGACATCTTGAAAGGTAAAGGAAAACCAGAGTATTCACAATGAAAACTATTTCAACTTCTTAGTACTGAATGTAATGTTTGAGAAACCTTCCATTTACAAGATAAATGGAATATAGCCCCTCAAGATTCTGCAGCACAAAAGTGTTGTTACCCTTGACTTCAGCAATTGCTAAAGGTCCAAACCATGGATTGTCAAATTTGCCATGCTTTCCTTTCTCTTCTCTCCTGGCATCCCATCTTAGAACTAGATCACCTTCCTTAAAGTCCCTTTCCCTGGCTCTTTTGTCAAAAAGGGTCCTTATCTTATTCTAATATTTATTCAATTTGTATAGAAATTCATCTCTGTTTTCATTAAGTTCAATAATCTGATTTATTCTTCTTGAAAAATCATTAGGTTCATCTGTTGAATCTTGCAGGAATTTTAAAACAGGGAAGGCCAAATTGGTAGGAAAAATTTCATTTTTCCCATAGATTGATTGAAATGGAGATTTCCCAGTTAATCTCTTTGGAGTAATTATGTTTTCCCATACTGCATAAGTCAGACGTGAATCCCAGGTCTTCTTATGATCAGCTAGAGTCTTTTTGATTACCTTTACTAGACTTTTGTTTGATGACTCTGCAAGGCCATTACCTTGAGGGTAGTATGGATTTGAATGATGTAACAAAATATGATATTTCTGGCAAAATTCAATCATTTTAACACTAGCAAAAGCTGTTGCATTATCAATGACAATTTGAGTTGGGCAACCAAATCTAGATAAGATATTCTCCTCATTAAACTTAATTACTACTAAATCAGTATCATTTCTGACTGGAATTGTTTCCACCCATTTAGTAAAGTAGTCTGTTGGAGTGAGGATCCATATATGATGATTACTTGAAGTGAGGTGAATCTCTCCAACAAAATCTAATTCCCATTGAGAAAAAAAGGTGCTGAAACTATTGGTGGAACAAGTGGAAGAGCTGCTAATTTTTGTTTACCAGCAAACATTTGGCAAGGAACACAACCTCTGGCCTTTGCCCCTACTTGTAAGAACAATGTGGGCTAATAAAATCCTCTCCTCAGAATCTTGTATGTTGTTGACCTCCAATCATAATGTCCCCCACAAAACCCTGTATGAAACTGATCAATGATTCCTTCAATTTTCAATTCTGTTAAACATAATAAAAAAATATTTAGTGGATCTTTCGAGTATAAATTTGCATTTATAATGCAGTACTTGACTGATTTTAACTTAATGGTTTTACACTGGGTTTTGGAGAACGATGTTGGACACTCAAAATGGATCAAGATACCGTTTTGACAACAAGAATTTTTCATCAATGTGTACAATATTGATCTTCTATGAAGGTAGAGGTTCTTGTGGATTCTCCCCTTCTGCAAGGACAAAAGGTTCTTGTGTATTCTTCCCTTGTATTTCTAAAACAGAATTAATTCCGAGTACTTTGCAGTTGGATTCACCTAGAAGCTTGGCTAATCCTTGACCTTTTACTAGCTTGCTAGTCTTGATAGTTAGATCAAACTCCAGAATTTGAGTGATCCATCTACCTCTTTTCCCATCAGTGTCTGGTTGGGTTAGGACAATTTTCACAACACTATTAGGGACATAAGAAGTAATAAGTGAATGTAATACATACATCTTGAATGATTCCAGGGCTTGAATGCGGGCATAGGATTGCTTCTCAATGATGTCATACCTAAGCTCAACATCTCTCATAACCTTACTGAAAAAGGCGTTGGTCATGGGAACCTTCATTTTTTTGTAATAGAACAGTAGCAAGGGTTGTTTTAGAGGCAAAAGAGAAAATACTAAATGGCTTAGTATAATCAAGGTTGGCTAAGGTGTGAGCTTCAGAGATAGCCTTTTTTATTTGTTCAAATGCATGCCTAGAAGTGGGAGTCCATTTGACTTCATGGTCCTTTCAGAGCATGTCAGCTATATCTTTTACAATCTCTGCATAATTTGGAATAATCCTCCTTAGAAAATTAATATTTCCTAGAAAAGCTTGAATCTCCTTCTTGTTTCTAGGTAAGGGCAATGTTTCAATGGCAGATACTCGTTTGGGGTCAATTACTACTCCCTCCTTTGAAATTATATGGCCCAACAATTTTACTTCTTTGACAACAAACAAGGAATTCTTTGGGTTCAATGATATTCCAAATTTTCTACACCTGTCAAAAATCTTCATCAAGTGCTTTAGATGTTTCTGATCAGATTTAGAAAAAATAGTTATGCCATCAAGATAAATAAATACAAATTTATTTACCTGACCCATAAAAGCTATGTTCATAGCTCTCTGAAATGTTGCTCTAGCATTGGTTAAGCCAAATGGCATCCTAACGTACATGAATGTACCCCAGGGTGTAGTAAAGGTTGTCTTCTGTCTGTCTGCTGTATCAACATTCCCCTGATTGTAACCTAAAAAACCATCAAGCATAGAAAGTATTTGTGCTCCCGAAACCATTTGAAGTAACTGATCCATTTTGGGCAAAGCATAATTATCTTTTAATGATGCTTTGTTCAAATTTCTAAAATCCACATAGAGTCTTATTTCTCCATTTTTCTTTCTAACAGGAACTACATTTGCAACCCAATTAGAATATCTAAGAAGGAGGATGATCTGAGCATCTAGAATTTTCTTAACCTCCCTTTCTACAGTTGGTAGAAGGGCTGGATTTATCCTTTTGAGTTTCTGTTGATAAGGTTTTGCTTCTGGTTTCAAAGGAATCTTATGCTGTATTAATGAAGTATCATAGGTATTTAGATCAACATAAGTCCAAGCAAAAACATCCTTATAATTTTGCAGTAACTTAAGATATTGAGCTTTAATATTTTGATGTTTTTGATCTTCATCAGTTCTAATGTTAATATCTTCTATGTCATGTTCTAAAGAAATGGACTAAGGGTTTCATAGGACATCATTTTGATCAAACAATCTTTCTAAAGGAATGAGTCCTTTTGGAATAAAATTATTAGATAATTGAATAATGTCATGATTTGCAATTTGGGTTTTAAATTTTGAAGTATCATTTTCATCTACATTTTCATTTATTTCAATTCTATCTTCAACAATTTGTAGAAATGAAAAATCATCTATTACCTGCAGAAATGATTTCAAATGTTCATCATCTTCGAATATTTGCCAATGCTTCAGATTATCTGGGATAGATGGCCTATATTTTCCTTTTATTTGATAGAGTACATCAATATGACCAAGAATTTTAAAAGAGCTAGCATAAATAGCTAAGGCATCTGCATGAATATTCTGATCTCTGGGAATATGAGTCAAATTAAAAGCATCAAAGAAGTTTTCAACTGAATCCCATACTTCATTTCAATAGGACCTAAGTCTAGGGTGCTTGGTCTGGAAAGCATTTCTTACTTGCTTAAAATAAGTTCTGAATCAGTAAAAACACTTAAGTTTTGAACTTTTAAGCGTTTGGCTAATTGCAATCCTAAAAGGAAGGCTTCATATTCAACCACATTATTTGTAACTTCGAAGTCTAATTTACATGATTGGGTTATATTTTCTTTTTCAGGTGAAATTAAAATTACTCCAGATCTTGCCCCATCTTTCATGCAAGAGCCATCAAAGAACAATTTCCAAATATCAGTTTGTTTTGATTCAGGACTTTCAACTACCTCTTCAATTTTGACTTGAATTTTATGTTGGTTTGAAGTGAGTTGAAAACAACCAAAGTCTTGATCTATTGCATAAATTGGATGGTTCCTTGGTTGGTTAGTCTTACAAATAGTATGTACAAATCTTACCTCTCTATATAATCTTAATTTATCCCCTCCATAAATAGGAATAGTAGCATTTGACATATCCATCTGAAGAGTTCCCCCTAACTTCACACAACAAGACCTAGAAAGGAGCATTCCAAACTTGGGAGGGATATCTGTGACAATAATGTCAAGTACTACACTTTTTACTGGAATTTGGGCAAGGGTAACCACTAGATCCTTGATCAATCCTAAACAGGGCACCCTTTTAGAATAAAAGGTGTAGAGGTCATGGTAAGATTTAGTTATGTCGAGTTTCAAATGGTCCATGATAGATTTTGGCATAAGGTTGTGTGATTCTCCTTAATCAAGCATACAATTATACAACATGGAATCATTTGTTTTAAGATTTACATAGAAAGGAGGCACTATGTCATCTATCATGTCTGAACTAGGGAAAAAAACTACTGTTGGTTTTTCATCTTGCAGACTTATGCCATCACCTTCAACATCAACTGAGGTATTCTGTATCCATTTTATGACTTGGCTTTTATAGGCCTAAGATCATACCTCTTGTTTAATTTTGCAATTAAAAATTCAGAGAAATCATGATATTTAGAGACTGGTGAAGCTTCTTGATCTTCTTGATCCTGATTTGTTATGAGAGAGGAATGATGGCTATTTGGTTGGAAGAAGAATCCATATTATTAATATCTTCAATAATTTTCATAGTATTATCATCAGGTTGTTGGTCATCTATCAATAGAGGAGTAGGAACCTGTTGATCATTGCTAGGTCTCTGAAGAATTTGTAGTGGTGGATTTCTTTTATACTGACCTTGATTTTGATTTTGGGGTCTAGAAACTATTTGTTGTATTGTTCTAGGTTGAGTCTCAATCTTTGAAATCCTATTTTATAGGTTTCTAAGAAGAGATGTTATTTCATCTATTTTTGAGTCTTCTGATTTAGTCTTAGAGGAACTAGAGGCTTCTTGAACAGATTTATGTTTTCTTTGGGCCTTTTCTTCCTTAAGTTTTAAGGAAGTTGAGGCTGCCCTATTTGCTTCTACTTCTATAGTGTTTGTTTGCATATCTTCAAGAGTTCTTGAAGTTCTCTCTCGTAGCATAACAACAAAGTCATCATCAAAAGATTTAGAGAATCTAGAATTAGCCACTGCTACAAGGGGTTTACAATCAACAGGCATTTTATGATAGAGTTTATTGAATCTTTTGATAAAATCTGATACTGATTCACTGAAGTTCCTTTTAAGCTCTTCAAATTCTGTGAGGAAGTAAAGAGGATCCTTTTTCACACCCCATTGATTTTTAAATATGTTTGTAAGCTCTTCCCAATTTCTAATGGTAGCTGTTGCTAACTATGTAAACCAAATCCTCACATTCCTTCAAGTGACTGTACAAACAATCTCATATAAACATTTTCTTGTTCAATATTCATGTTGTCTACAAAGTCTAGGAAAGCTTGAAGATGGTCCTTAGTTGAGGGACGAGTTTATCCATTGTACTTGGGAAAGTATTTTAAGTATCCAATTGGGAATGCATCAAGGTTATTAGGAAAGACTAAGGCAACATATCTAGCCCGTACAATAGGTCGGAAAGCCATGACAACAGGTGGTGTATGAGGTGCTTGAGGTGTATGAGGTTGTCTAGGTGGAGTATGAGGTATTTGTGTGGATGTAGAGGATGAAGAAGAAGTAGAGGAAGAAGATGGTGATTCAGGGGTTGATGGACTAGTTGGAAGTGAAGGAGGAGATGAAGGAGGAGATCTCTTGAAAGACTTCAAATGAGTCATAAGAACTAACTTTGGGACCTGTAAAGGAATACCTTCCTTTGTTTCAAAGAGAGGATTGGAATATATAGAGAAGGTCTCCTCAGATTTTTAGAAGAAGACGCTTTCGGACGGTCAAAAATGGAAGGAAAATGCTAGGTGGTAGGGAATATGAAATATGTGGGTTTATATTATGGTAGATTAACACCCAAATCAAATTACGTTTTAGGTTATCTTGGTGGTAGTGTTGGTATTGGATGAGATTATAATGAATGAATAAGGTAGGTTGACTTAAAATCAACTCCTTTATCTAGAAGTTCAACAACCCTAGGTGATAAATGGGAGTAATCAGGATCAACTGGGATATTAATATAGGGGTCAAATGATTCTAATTCTCTAGAGTGTAGGATTGAAGAGGAAGAAGAAGATGGTTGGTGTCCCCTTTTAGAACTGGATTTTCTCAAAATCCTTTTAGGATCTGACAGAGTTTTAACTATTTCAGCTTTTGAACAAGATCTGGTATGTTTATAAGGTACCAGCTTGGGAGTGTGGAGTTGCCTAGGTGAATGATTTTAACCTTTATAAACCTTTAGTCACCTTAAAGGGAAAAAATGAATGAATATTGTTGTCCCAAGGGAAACTTGAATGAAATTCAAATCCCTGGCAATGACGCCAGTCTAATGTTGTACCTCTGAGATAGTAGTAGGTCAGCTGCCAACGCCAGAGCATCTAAAATGATTGTTTTGGGTTTTTTTGGTTTTAGTTTTGGAAGACCAATGAATGAAGACAAATGTGGAATTGAAATACTTAATCCTTTGGATAATATTAATATTTCAGCAAAGGGCTGCTATAAATCTTTACATAGTGATATAGATCAAAATAGTGGTGAGAAGAAGACATAAAATAATATGATTATCACAGTTTCTAGACTGTAAAACAGAACAATCATAAGTGTGAAAACTTTCTAAACTACGTTCCAAAGGTTCAAGGCAATATACTTAAGCTTACATAAGATGCTGATGATTTATTGATTAGAGGGGATTAGCTAAACATACAGTTCATTAATCCATTCTCTTAATAGATGATCACTTCAGGAGCTTATAGGAATTAATTGGGACACACTTATTACTACCTAGATATCTCTATAAGTCATAAGCATATGAAGAAAGACATAATGATTGATAACTAGGAAAACTTACAGAATTATTGGGTGTGACTTCAATATATGGGGTGTCCCATCTGATACCATCACAGGTTAGGCGGATGTTAGAGAGCCAAGGCTATTTCTGCTATCCTCAATATGGTGGTGCTACCCGACGACTATTAAACCGAGTGGGCCCGAGGGCACAAATTGTGTAAAACCAAATTCAGAATCCTCTGCTTTGTATTAAGGTTCCAGAAAAACTGAGTACATCAAGTGTCTACAAAAGATTCGTTCACAGGTGCAACCAGGTTCAAAGTAAAATGAACAATCACTACTTAACAAGCAAAGAGTAGTAAACCTTGAACTTTGAACCCATAACAACTCTAGAAGAGAGTTATTTATACAATAATGAAACTAAAGAAATATCCTAAAACTGATTAAGATTTATTCTAGGAAAGGAAATATCTTCATACAAGAAGATAGGGGTAGTTGTTGAACTGCTTCTTGCTGTCCCTTTTATTCAGGTTGTGATGGCTTTATTGTTTGATATTTTGCCCCTTTAAGCTGCTTGACTGTTTGAATCCTTTACACTTGGTTGATTTTTTGATTTGATCTTTCATCTAATACTCTTTAAACTTTGTGAAAATCATTTGACCCTGCTGATTAACCTTTACCGTGTTTCTTTTTACATTTACTGTGCATTTCAGGATTTTACTATATTTTTCAGCAGTAAATCCTTTTAGATTTGTCTTCAAACTGAACATAGGCTTTTTCTTTGTGAGCCTAGAACATGAATCTTTACCAGCAAAACACAGAAACTGTTAAGAAAGACATAGGTGATAGAGAAGGTCTTCAATGGTTTTATAGAGATTGGAGGGATATTAGAAGGAGTCCAGAGCATATCAGAAGGTAAAATAATGGTTTTATTGGTCGCAGAGGCTTTATGGCGGTTTCACTGTGAAAACAGGCGAAACAGAGCACAATGGTGATTTTCGCATTTAAACAGAGGAACAATCTTCTATTTGAATTATGGCGCAAAATGAATAGTGGATATTTTGTCGTTATGCGGGAGGCGGTTTTGTTTTTCATCACACCGCTTATAAGGTGTGGGTGGTTTTGGGAGGGGGTAACCTGAAATGATCCGAGCTTGACACGTAGCAAGGGAGGTCATTGGAAAACCACTTTTTGGGTGGGTAATGCTCATATAGAGAGCCATCCCAAAATTGTTGAGGATCGTTGGATTTGAATGGCTTAGATCAAACAGTGGTGGAGTGAAAGAGTAGCGCGGAGGGGCCCAATCGATTAATTATGACGGAAATTCTTTATTTATGAGTTAAAACTGAGTTTAGCGGTTAAATGGAGGCTTAAGTTATTTCTTTGTTAAAATTGTAAAAAACATTTTAACAAATAAAACCTTCGCAAAACCCATATGACGGACTTGAAATTTTATGAATTTGGGCGGATAATTTTTATGAAACTAGCTCACAAAAAGATAGAAAAGATAGATCAACACCTTAGAAATCAGCCTCTTTGAGGGGGCAACCTCCTTTACATTACACAAATGAATGATTCTTTGATGATTCAAATGACAAAACCTCCTTTCTATATATAGGAGTCTAAGGATTCACAATATAACCTAGTTGACCTAACAATAATAATATAAAGGAACAAAAATAACAATAGAGGGATTCTATGGGGCACAGTAATAATAATATGGGGACAATAGAGGCACAACAATATTAAT
>APFE030717567.1:25423-36748 GCA_000404065.3 Pinus taeda
CATTACAATAACATGGCCCGTGGACCATGGGCGAGTCTCAAAACCGACCTATCACCTACCCATATAAGGGGATAATGCCCCCTTGAATCGCACTTAGATTTGTGCTCTACTTCCTTATTTCGTGAAGACTTCACATTATTTTACACAAAACTATTATCAAACTATAAAAAATTTCCCCTAGGGACCTTATCCCAACATGCCACCAACAAAAATATGGTGACTCACCCTCGAGTCACTTAGATGGCTTCTCCACTTTGTGGCGGAGTTCGTTGAAATCCATCTTCAATACTTCAAGGTCCGCTATGCTCTGTACTATGACCTGCGTCACTTCTTCGACTAGCTTCTCTGTAGTTGGTCCATTACGAGGCACATGGTCCTCTGTGTCCGCTCGAACATCTTCAGCTTCTCTGAGATATCCAGAGTAACCTGGCTCACTTCCTCTGTCCATGGTTGAAGTCGAGCCTTCAAAACTCTTTCGTTGTGTTGCATCTCCTCAACCTGTGCTTGTAGCACCTCCATTTCTGGTTAGCACGCAAAGCACTAGATTGTCGCCAACGTGCACGTAATTGCCCTGATATCATTGACTTTCTGTTGTGCCTCTTTGACTTATGTACCCAATGTCTACAAGCTATCGTCCTCTAGAAAAGTGGTCCATAACTACATTGCATGTTCAAAGATAAAATTGCAGCTTGATACTGCACTATCCAAGGTATCCATATGTTCCCTGATGGCTACGTCGCACAGCTCCCTGACCTCTGCCGAAGTAGTCGGCTGTAGTTTCAGTTGCAGTTCCGAGATCTTCATCTGTAAATCGAATGTAACTCGACCTACCTCTTCTTTGGACCGTCACACTGTAGCGGCCAATTTGTGAACCTTTGTTGACGCGACTGCATCCTTTGGAATGTGTAGCTTTGGTACTAAGTTACATGCTTGTGTAATTTCTGCTTCCAGACACTGGATTTGCGTTGCGAGCTCTTATTTTTCCTTAAGAGCTTGAACCTTCTCGGTGAATATTTGTTCATTGTTTTTTTTCACTTCAATTATCACCGATATTGTGCAATGTTTTCTAATCTGAAGCTCATTCGAGACCCCCTGATGTAGTGCGTGGAGGGTCTGATGTTGCAGCATGGCTAAATTCATACCCATTCCTTTTATCTTCGCAAGTTGGGCCTTGTCTTCCTCCGATTCGGTGCGTAATGTTCCTTTTGGCAAGGAAATGACTCTAAGGTCTAGAGTCTGTTTTGATTTCATGGTGCTTATACTTGCTTCTTGCACACTCGCTTGAACCCCGCTCGCTTTTCCAACTCTCGCCTAAATTCTGCCTATCTGAATCTGCAACTTGCGTAGATCCTTTTGGATGCTCCCCAACATTTGCATCTACTACTGCTCAAATTGAGTCCACAACCTCTGTTGTCGTGTCTTTGACCTTATCCCCAATTTCACCAAGGTCCCCTTTTGTGAGGACCATTGGGTCTATTAGGGTATTATAATTTTTATAGGATTGCTTGATTATAGATTATCATTTTTATGTTTGAGCTGTTGTAAATAATAATTCATCTTGCCAATTATTTCCAAAGTGACACCAAGTACTAATATTTGAGGAAATTTTTTGCATGACAATGTTTGGAACAGATCAGACTGTAGGTGTTTTCATCAAAAAGTGCTCAAGGTAGTTTTCCAACGATATATCCCGTGCTCAAATCCGACTCCTAGATTGAAAGATAGGCCAGAACAAAGTTTGAACTTCAGAAGTAGATAAAGGCTCGGGAGCTATTTTGGCTACGGTTTCAAATTACATTTGCATATATTCTTTGTTAAAAATATTTTCCCGATTATGAGTATGCAATATGATTTTTAACTCTAGCCGGGACCCACATAACCCTCACCCCATTTCCAAATATGCATTAACCCATTAGGCCCATTTTACGTCTGTTACCATAAAATCTAGCCTTAATCCATTAATATTCAAACTCCAGCCATATTCCATATTATTTCATTAATTATACTCCACTTGATACATAAAATCTAGCCGCATTCCCATTTGTTACTATACATTTAACTCTAGTCATTTTCCCATATCATTAAACATGCCCACATAGACTTTTGTAGTACATTACATTGTAATGTATTGCAACGTAACACATTATATATAAACCCACTACCCCCAAGGCATAAACTGGGCCCACAGGCCACGTGTCGCCATATCGCATCATCCCGCTATCACATATCGCAAAGTCCTTCTCACCTATAACGTAAAGTTTTTACCCATCCGCTGATTGCGATAAGTGATTGCGATAAGTCTTGGTCGCTGATAAGTCTTGGACGCCGATAAGTCCTGACCCCCGATAAGTCTCGACCACTGATAAGTCTCTCCTCCAATTGCGATATCACAATTAGTGAATCACACCAACTTTAAGTCCCTCCCCCATAAGGTCTTCCTCCCGGTTTCAATTGCGATGCAATACACGACCCCCTTCCTAGATCCGTTAAGATTATTAATTGGATTCTGAAAAGCTTCGGGTCTGGGTTTGTGGTTAAGTCCCACCATATGCGATATTTAATATGTTGCAATTTTTTACATTTCTAGGTCCGAGTCTATGGTAAATACCCCTCAAATGCGATATATTGTATGGTGAATTTAAAAGGTTTTCAGGTCTGACTTTGCGTAGAATCCCGTATATATAAATAGAGCCTCTCCCATTGCGATTGTGATACTGTGTAGGCCTGTCCTGGATGCGATATTTTATAGAATGGATTTAAAGTAATTTTCAGTTCCGCTCCCTTGGAAAAGCACTACAAAATGTATTGTATAAGCCCTGACCCTGCTACGATTGTGATAAGAAAAAGGACCGTGTGTTTATAAAAGCTCCTTATCTCTCAACAACCCCAATCAAACTTGTCCAAATCAATGACAAAGGAAAAATTCAGACCCGCCTGAGCTCCATTTCAAATTATTCAAGGGGGGGGGGGTCTGAACTCAAAGCTAAGTGCCATCCTTTCCATATTTCGGACCCCCCCCTCATACATCACTGTAGCACCCCTCCCCCTTCGAAAATCATATTCCTTTGACTTTCAAACTTGGCTCTGTTACACAGTAATTTGCCACTCTCCTATCACTCCCCGTTCCCAATCCCGGAGAACCCTAGTAGTGACTACTGTGTTATACTTTCACAATGAAACCTATGCTCTTGCATCCCATGAAGTTTGAAGAAAGTAGTCCCCACTCCCTTCAGAACATTTCCAGAGAATCATTCTTAGAACCTAGTTTTTAAGATCAACGCTCTTTCCCAGTGTCTCACCCGCATCGATGATGTGAGTTTTACACTGTGACCCACGTTGATTAGTGCTAATGTTAGCCCAATACCTGTGCTGGTCTACTTTTGGAAAGTTTTTATAAAAGGAAACAAAGTTCCACATCTAGAAACTTCTAGTGGCTAGTGCTGGATGTTTGTTTGGTTGGATAAGGGCCGAGAACTCCATATAAGGTTCTTTCCCCCTTAAAAGTGGATCTTCCCAAGGAGATAATACCTTCTCCCCCCTGAGTGGATCTCATTCTTATCCTCCTCTCGCTATATAAACCACTTCCTCTTACCCTTTTGGGTTACAATATACAAACCAACTGTAAGATTCTAAAATCTTTAACTTTTGGTAGAAGAAGATTAGTCTTAGATGGAAAAAGACTAGTCTTTGGTAGCTAAAGCATGAGGAGAGAGAGTTAAATCTTGGAAGCCATTTCACATCAAGATAGAGGAGGAAAAGAGTGCTGAAAAGGCGTGTAGCAGGACTTGGATACCGCAAAGGAGATCTACAATGTCAAGGCTTTAGTTGTATTTCTCTTTGAAGTTTATTTTAATACAACTAATGGTTTATTTCCTATATTGGGTATAATATTACATTTGATAGATTAGAACTCCTTTACCTTTTAAGTCGATTGGATTCGATTTTATGCTATCACATTTGGTGTTGTTTCTTGCATGTTTTTTTCAGGGACTTGAACAAAAGGAAAGAAAGGAAGTTGGAGCAAGGAGGCAAGATCACCATTAAGTGGATTAGCATTATAAGATGTAGGCCTCTTATTCGGTTCTAATATAAGGAAATTTACATTAGATTGTCTTGTTTGTGTCTAAACCCACACTCTTGGGCTAGAGGGATTTCCTTTTTCTACGGAGAGAATCTTCCTACACCATAAATTAGCGACTCCGTTGGGGAAATACATCTCCTTTTCATCACTCTATTTTTTCTTCTTATGTGCCTAGTTTGTTTATTTATGGTATCTGGATCTATATTGACCCATTTGAAGGTATGCAGGCACTAGCCCACCATTTGATGTGTTAATCCTGACCCTATGTGAAGTTAATTTTTATCTTTTCTTTGAATCCCTCGATCATATCTCTTTTTGGCGAAACTGTCGCACCGATCACGCCTATCAGCGCTAGTTGTAGCCTAGCCAGTCGTACTGGTTGTGTCAATCAACGCTAGTTTCAGCCAAAAAAGCATGCTGGTCTCTGAGTTAAGAAAAAACAGAATTTCTCCCATTCTAGTGCCAGTGTGTCTTGACCCTCAGACTCTCTTCTTCCGCCCAAAAGCGATTAGAATTCTTTGTTTGCTGGTTTTGATTGATTGATTGGCTTGAAGTTTTATTGCTTGATTTTTTGAGTTTTTTGGATGGTTTCTATGACCCTAGGGCATCTAATTCAATTACCGTTCATTTGTTTGTTTACTCATTGTGTCAAGTTTATGATATGATGCTTCATTTAATCCATCTTTCAGTCGCAACATCTTCATTGATTCATTTTCAATTGAATGAGTGAAAGAGCCTTGTTTGTTCTCTTATTTCGAGTGTCTCTTTTCTTGTTCCAAGCATAGATTACATCGCTTGGTTTGTCGATTGAAGCATTTATGTGTTTGGTTTTTTTGATTCGGGGAAGAAGTTTCTTTTAGTTTCATTTATCATGCTTTGGATTTGATTGATGCTTTTTTTTCAGAATTGTGAAAATTTTCATTAAAAGTGCTTTATGTGAAAGATTCATTTTGCATTTTATGAAAAAAGAACATCATTCTAGTTTACTTAAGCTAAAATATTGCATTAGTAGCGTCATTGAGAAGCTAGAATTGCATCATCATAAGCATTAGAAATGAAATGAAACTTCTTTTGTTGTTAAAGGAAGATTAAGTGCATTTAGGACATGTATTAGTGAAAGATTTCATTCTATGGTTGTTGCATTGATTGTGTGTTCTCTATCCCTTAATTAATGTAAAATTTCATCGAAGACAAAGACTTCATTTCTCATACAGCTGCATATAGGAGTTTTCAGATGACAACGGTAGGGCCTTGGAATTGAAACCTAATTCAAGTTCAACTGTTAAAATTTATTGAATTAACCTAAGGAAGCATTGAAACTAAACAGTCACATTTAGCGGTCTAGGCTAGAGATGTGTTTCGGCATCTTTAAACCTAGCAGCTTTCATTTTCTTCGGCATTAGACAGCGCTAGTACAGACTTGTTCTCCTCGTACCATCACGTATATAAAGGGATACCCCACTAGGTTTGCAATCCTTTATCCATAGGAAGCGAGTCCGCCACCTTGTAAACGTGTTACATCGAACACAACATTCGGGGAGATAATCTGCTCGTACTTTTGGTTCGCCGGGAGGTATTCTGTAGTTCACAGTTACCTGGTAATCCTTTTGTCTAGATTATCCTGAGTAGGCATTTTTATCTTTTTTGACTCTTTAAAATTGAAAAGATCATCGAGCACTTGCCCTTTCAAGCTCATTAACTCTGAAAGTGATTAGAGTCACCTTTCACTCTTTTCTCGACTCTTAAAATATGAAAAGGAAAAGTTTTGTTTCAGTGTCTTAAAATTAACTACCCATGAAATATTCCTGGTTAAAGTTATCTTCCTTAGTGATTCTTTAGGGTCAATTCCAATGGCAACATTTCCAGATTCTACCAGTCAAGGATTCCCCTCGAATGGGAATACTGGTCCTTTTCCTTCTTTTGGAAATTCTGGTGCTCCTTATATGGCAATGTTGTCCCTCCCTGGGTTAACAATTGGTTTAACTATTTGGTTATTTTCGATCTCGGTGGTCCCAAGTGTCTTGACTCCTACCCAGCCATATACTTCATTTGAACCAAATAACGTTGATTCTAAGGTTGACCTCTCACCTTCTTCCCCTATTTCTTCACCTTCATCTTCTACTTCGCCTGGTGAAAGTTTGAAATCCAATAACCAGAAGGATAATAAGAAGAATAATAAGACGAAGAAGAAGAAGTCAGATAAGCGAGAGGCCAACCGTGCAGATGTTACTCCAAATGCAGCTCCTATAGACAAACCTTCCAATCATCCATGGAAGGTCAGATTCCCTTACAAGTTGTGTAAGGGCAACCATCTCCTTCAAGACTATCTCGGCATTCCCAAAGTCTTAGAGGTATGGTCTCAAGACTTGAATCGACCATCCCCATCGACCTCTGGATATCATGTCGATGCTACGCCTTCAGTTAATGATGGTAAGAAGAAGGGAAAGATTAGATTCCCTTGTAGGTTATGTGAATGGAAGTATCTTCTTCACCTTTGTCCTCTTATGGATAAAGCTTCCAAAATTTTAGAAAACATGACAGTTCCTCAAGCCCGACTCCCTATTGGTTATCAAAGGCTTTCTTCTAACCGTCTCCTAGCTGGTAAAGATATTGACTTGGATTCATCTCTTGCTCGTCATGCTCTTCCTAAGCATGATTCTATTATGTATATTCCCGACCAACCATTGGTTGAAAAGAGTGCCGACTTGGCTTCGCCTTTAGTTGTTCATTCTGCTCCTGAAGAGAGTCGTGATTATACTACTCATGTTCTTCTCGTCTCCTCATATTATCATGAATCGAAGAGTGAACCTCTTGTCCTGGCTATTCGAGAGAGTCCTTATCCTATTCCTGCAAAGCATGGGAGTAATCATACGATTACCCTGCCAAGTAGTTCCGTCGTTTCTTTTGATTGGAGTCAATTGACTGAATTTCAACTTCCATCTTATGTGCCTTTACAGATCACAGTACTAGACTATAATATGGTAGTACATGGCACTGTATTAGATGAAGGCGCATCTGTTAGCATCATGTATTCTACTACTTGGAAATCTTTGGGTTCCCCACAGCTTGTGCCTGCCACCTAGAATCTGTTGGCTTTCAACGGAGGAACCAGTCAGCCCTTAGGGATGCTTCCGAAGTTCCCTATTACTTTGGGAGGAAAGACCATCTATATAGATGTGATGGTAGTCCAAGGTCCCTTAGATTTCAATCTTATCCTTGGACACGACTATGTTTATGTCATGGGATCTCTTGTTTCTTCGCTTTTCTGTGTGGTTTGTTTTCCACACAAAGGGAGAATAGTGACCATTGATCAATTATTGTTCATTGGTCACCAGGTGCCTCCTATGTAACCATCTTCCCCTATTGGTTCTTGTTTGCGAATAGTACCCTCCCCACCACAGGTCAATTATGTGGCTACCCATTCCATCTCCACATTTGTTGATGATCACATAGATGGTATAGTACATTATGTACTGGGGGCAATGGAACTCAATCTGTCATTGGTACTAATTGACGTGTATTCCTCCCAGAGCATGGTTCTCCCATCTAGTGAGGACCCCTTGGGAGCCATGTTCTCATGTGGTACATGAAAAATGGATACAGAGGAAAATTCCTTGTCTTGTGCCAAGCTTGTTAAAAATGAAACAAGGGATACAGAGAAGAGTTCCTTGTCTTGTGTCAAGCCCCTTAAAAAATCAAACAAGGGCTCGAGAATAGTTCCTTGTCTTGTCTCAAGCTCGATAAAAAATGAAACAAGGCTTACAGAGCATGGTTCCTTGTCTTCTTTCAATCTCGTTAAAAAATGAAACAAGGGATCAGAGCATATTTCCTTGTCTTGTGTTATGCTCGTTAAAAAATGAAACAAGGGGTCAGAGCATAGTTCCTTGTCTTGTGTCAAGCTTGTTAAAAAAAGAAACAAGGGGTCAGAGCATAGTTCCTTGTATTGTGTCAAGCTCATTAAAAAATGAATCAATGAGTCCGAGGACAGTTTCTTCCCATATCTACCTCATTAAAAAAATGAAACAGATGTTCGAGGATAGTTTCTTCCTGTATCTACCTTGTTAAAAAATGAAATAGATGTTTGAGGATAGTTGTTTACTGTGTCAACCTCGTTAAAAAATGAAACAACTCACTTTTCCAAATCGAATCTTTGATTAAGAACTCGTAAAATCCCAGTCGAGTATTTCCTGGATCTTGAAAGTGAACCTTCATCCCATCCACCTAGGTGAATGAAATGAAGCTTGGGGGGCATGTACCTCGAATTGAGTCATTATGCTGGGGGCATGCCAAATTAACTCAAGCATAGTTTGTCTTCCTTTCATGCTTATGTAAAAATGAAACTAAAATCAAGCATAGTTTTTCATTTCAAGCTTGTGTAAACATGAAACCAAATTCAAGAAAATTTCCCCATGGTTCAAGCTCGTGTAAAAATGAACCCATGCCCAATTTACATCTCGTGATTGTTGTTTTTATCAGCTAATTTATGCTAGATGAGCCTTGGTTGTTTAATTCCATTGCCACCATCTCTTTGGCCGATCATATAATTTCACTTGGTTGTTTTTCCTTTCTTGAGGAACCATAGTAATGAGTGGTTTTCCTAGCTAGCCTCTTGACCTTTCAGTGTTTTGAGCGGTTCCCCCTTAATCAAAACCTATTTCTACCCTTTATATGACTCCTTCCTATAGGACGAGTCACCTTTAATCTCTTTTCTGACTCGTAAAAAAATTGAAAAGATTGCCGAGTATTTTTCCCTTTTTGAATCGTTAGAGTAAACAAAAATGGGGAATCTTCTTTAAGCTCTTTTCTGACTCTCAAAACACAAAAATATTGCCAAGATCTTGTCATTTTGACCTTGTAAACAGTTCTGAAATGTCTTTACCCAGTATTTGTTTACCCCTTTTTTGGACTGGGATAAAACTATTTACGAAAAAGGTATACCTTAGTCAAATATGACTAGGAAGCTCTCTTGAATATTGTTTTCTACCTTTTTGTGTTCGAGAGACAACTTTACAAAAAGGGACCTTTTGGAGTTCTATTTTCCATGTCTTTTTCAAACTCTCTAAATATGAAAAAGACACCGAGTTTTTCCTTTGTCAGACTCATTAAAATATTAAACGACATAAGACTTTTCATTATGACAATGCCAAGCTACTCCTTCTCAGGGCTCATACAACTTACTAGGATGGATCACATGGACTTATATTACAAGCATATTCTATCCTCATCAAGCTTGTGTAAAAATAACTAGGGTACTCGCCAGAAATGGTGGGGGAAAATTGGAAGTATTTCATTAGTTTTATTCTTCACTTGAGGCAGCATGTTGCTCTTGAACATTGACACTCATCTATTGTTCATGTTGGGTTTTGGGACATCCTCACTTTGTCACTTGCCTTCTTGATTTTTGGGTTATCCATTTTAAACCTCTCATATGATCTCTGCCGCATCACCATGACCTCTGATCCTATGATGTAAAATATTTCCAAAATCCGGAGTTGTGTCATCCACATGTTCAAGAGAAGTCTTCCTACCTGTACATTGTCTGATCATATGTCACCATCTTGGATTACTCTAATTCATTGTGTTTCTCATTTCATGTCGATGATGAAGCATTCATTATGACCTTCCTTCGACATATCACTTCCTCTTGAATTTAGCTCATTATCCAAGAAGTTGATCTAGAAACTCTCTTCTAGTACCTTAGAGATTACATGCCTCAATGACAAGTTCTTCGCACTCGATAATAGGTTATCATCATTGGTCCTTGATCAAGTGATCTCATAGGTGTTCAACTTCAGTTCCTTATTCACACTTCGTGAATTGTACTGATAGTACCTTGAGAGCCATTGACATTATGGGTGGTTTCTCTTGCACTTGTTAACAATTCACATCATTGGCTGGTAATCAAGTGATTTTATAGCATGTTCAACTTCAACACGTCTATTCACATGTTAGAATTTGTATTTTGATCGGGTCATGTTGGAGTGCAAGAAGCCGGGCTTAGATCACAAAAGTCCAGGTTGCGAGGAGTGATGAGTCATTCACAATTATATACATGATTCTTTAGACAGATGGCTGTGACCGTGCCATGTGTAGAGTCTCCAAAATGTATTCAAAATATCACCCACTTTCACCTTTATCACCACCATTTCGCTTACATGTCACAACTCCATGACCATATAACCTTTCATTAGCCTCCATTTTCATAATTATATGGGTTACCTTTGTGTTTTAGGTAGGCCTTTCCCATGTGCAGTAGGTGGGATGCATATTGGTATCCCTATGTAACAGGTGCGATGGTCAGAGAAGGCTAATTTTGCCTCCAGACTTTGGTTTTTCTTCACTCTTTTCAGCTCTATTCAGGAGTTTTGTTGTCTGTAGTCAGTATACCTCTATGTAAACCCCCTTCCTTTCCATTATTCCGCCTCCATTGTGCAAAGAATTGTAAATTTTTTTATGTATTGTGAGCCATTTTCAGTTCTCTTTTACAAAGAAGTAGCGTAATTGAACTGTAGTTTCTTGATTTGGAAGTGTCACAAGTGTCGTTTTCAGTCATAAAAGGGAATCCGATTGTTCTTGATAGTCGATTACACTGTTACTCTTGTATTTGATTTGATTTAATAGTTTTTCAAGTGTCGAAAGAAAGTTTTCAATTCCAAATCGCAAAGTGTCGTCATTGTCTTCATTTTGTCTTGAAAAGAAGCTTGTTAGTAATGTCACTTTGAAAAATAATTCAGATTTGCGCTTAGCTTTCTTTTTATCATTCACACATTAAGAAGGGTGAGAACAAATACATGCATGTGAATTTGCATTTAGACTGTTTGTTTGTTTGGTTTAGGATAATGCATATAGTGTGTGCTCTCTGCTCTATGTTGAAAGAATATAATCTCTCTTTCTTTAGTAGCTAGGATTTTCATTGCAAAAAGAAGATTAAACGATTGTTTATCATCTTAGATTGCATTATACGAATTGCATATCTACATCACGCGGTGAACCTGAAAGGAAAATTTTTTAAACAAGATCAACTGTAAAATAAATTTAATGAATCTAAAAATGCTTTGGAACCTAACACACAACATTTAGAAATCTAGGCTAGAGACGTATTCCGACGTCGTAAAGCCTGGTAACTGTTGTTTTCATTGCTGGTTGGGTGATTCCTCCACTTTGAGACGACAAGTGCCAATACAGACTTGTGCTCCCACGTACCATCGAGTATATATTGGGAGACCACAATAGGCTATATCCTT
>APFE030717571.1:0-19719 GCA_000404065.3 Pinus taeda
TATTAATGAAGAAAAAGTACCAAGAGCAAAGTGAAGTATTGCATTGTGGGGAGTAGTGATAGAGGCCAAATTACTTGGGATAGAGGCCAGGTGACTTGGAATATAACAAATACAAATTTTTGGAGATGCCAAAGGCTTTATAGAATGTGTCAAGGGATACAGTGATTTCAGTTTATCTATCTTAATCAATTGGATAAAACACATTAAAACATTGGTAAAGACTTTCCAACCAGTAAATTTTGATCATATTTAAAGAGACCAAACAAAACAGCTAATATACTATATCTATTTAAAGAGACCAAACAAAACAGTTAATCTACTATAAAAATAGATATAACGAGGGAGGAAGTAAATTTTATTTCCTTTGCATAAGCATAAATTATTCATAGAAATAGACATACAAGGGATGAAACTTCATTTCATCAGAATAATTATATGTCATGAGGAGTTTTTGTAGTAGATAATATTATTACAGTGATATATCATAAGGCGTTTTTGTAGTAGATAATATTATTACAGTTGATAGGCAGCATATAGAACATAGGAAATATTGTGTAGCAAAGGAAAATATTTTCAAAGAGACATGTTTTGATGTAAAGAAAAATGCATAGATTGAAAAGATAACTCAGAAATATGTAATTCAAAAAAGTGACGATAGACAAATGATCCAGGTTATATGTACGAACTTTTATAATATAAAGAAGTAGCTTGCCTGGTTCTGGAAAAATCTTCCAACACCGACGGCCAATGGAGGACATATGCTGTGAACAGAAATTGGATTCCGAAGAACCCCATATTTAATTAAAATCTATTTAACCCCTTAAAATGGGCTGAGCATGTGTAAAGGATGTGTAAAGGATTCCACATCCTTTACACGTGTATTATTGTAATCGGGCGCCTTCGGGTTTTAAAACCAACTGCACTGCTGAGGTGCAGCGCATCATTATTAATCAATTATTAAGGTGAAGACTATTGCAGCTACACTTTTCACTTATAATAATTGAATTCATATTGCCATCAACTACCCAGAGTTTGAATGGTTAAAGAGGTCGCAATCTGTGGGAAGAGGAGAGGGCAACAAGGATACTGGGTTGATGGCATGAGGTGTAAAAATGGTTTCTGATTGCATTTGCATCAGATTTCTGTAAGGTGAATAGCAATAGTCTGGCTGCGGTGTACACAGTGGAAACTCGTGAAATATATTCGGAGATAACAGAGGCGGTGATGGCAAGAAGAAGTTGGGGGAGAAGGGAGACATCGAACCGTACTGAATAGTCGGAGATAACAAGGATTGGACAGTGGAATACTGAGATCGATTGTTCCCTGAATGCTCAGAAGGATTCAAAAGTGTGGCAATAGAATTATCTTCTTTAACTGGGAAATCAGGTACCCCGCGTGGAGAACTAGGAGAAGCATCAATCTGGACGAAATTAGGGTTTCCAGGTGCAGAGGTGCGAGAATATGGAAGTGCATGAGAATTTTGAGACAGAAAGGAAGAAGAGGAGGAGGAGGGCATACTGGAATCGCCGTGGGCGTTAACGCGACCGGTCAGGCGTTGGACGAGCGTCATGAACTCCTGCGCTTCAGTGTGTATGACCTCAGGAGACCGCGTGTATATAATCACCGGTGGCCTACTGTATGCCATGGCCGGCACCGGCACTGTCGGCTTCCGGATCTTGTGAGAGTCCTTCCAGATCTTCAGCGGCGCAGGACGTGGACCCTGCAATTCCCGCTTCGATGCTTTTGCCTCCTCCTGCTGCTGCACCGAACTCATGACTCCCTGATTTTCTGCTGATTCAATTCCCCTCCGCCTAATCTTTGCCCCTCCCTGACTCGTCAACTGTATTGCTCACGACGACCTTCGCAGACTGAAGAGCGAACAGCCCAAATATGCAACAAAACCTAACTATCCCACCAATGGCAGAAACAAGGAGGCATACTCCCTCACATCTACATATAAGGGATTTCTGCAGACCTAAAAGTCGTCGTTTCTATCCACACCTGAAATGGAAATAGTCAGACCTAATTAAGGAATGTAAAGATGGCGAATTGGGGGCGACAGACGTGTTATAGACTCGGTGTGGCTCTTGGCGTGCTGTGAGTAATTTATATGGGAGTTGTCTATAATGCGACTTTTTGGAGATTTCGGTGACGGAATCCAGCGGAAGAAATGAGGTTAAATCTTGATTTTTAGCAGTTAAAATGGTTTTTTAACTGTATATTTGGATTCAGCACCCTGAAAAACCCCTGGGAGCCATCGATTCTGCAGAAACTAGCTATCAAACTTGGGATTCCAATGAATTGCTGCCGGATTTTGACCTGAAAAATCCGCGAGAAAAGCTTTCAAAAAGTCGCGTTATAAACTACTGCATTTATATGTCACTATTTTTTTATCATTGATGGACGTAGTAGTGGGGCAACGTAATCGAGGCACCGTAAAATAATTGAACATGGATGGAAAGTCAAAGAAAGTTGTTCGCGACACTAAATTAAAATATAATGGAGCCTTCTGAAGGCCCAAGAAATTTGTTCGCGTCCACTAAATTAAAATATGATGGAGCCTACTGAAGGCCCTGCTTCAATGCGTATCACTCTTCACGACGTCCCGTCGTCGGCATGACGTGAATTCTGACGTCTGGGAGATTGAAGATTTCCCGTCGAAAGAATCCTCGATTTGTACGCCGGATATTAAGTTTGAATCGTTCCATTTTGCTCGATGCTCGATGCTCGACTAAACTAATCATCTGGTGGGTGGACTTTTCTGCGTAATAAATTAAAGAGGAAGGTGGAAAAGTTTCAATCATGATTACAGTTGTTTATATATTTATGTATATGTATGCATGTTGGTAACTAGATTGAGTTTAGGTTTGTTTTAACTTGTGTGTATTTACGGATATTATGTTTGAATCGTTCCATTCTGCTCGATGCTCGACTAAACTAATCATCTGGTGGGTGGACTTTTCTACGTAATAAATTAAAGAGGAAGGTGGAAAAGTTTCAATCATGATTACAGTTGTTTATATATTTATGTATATGTATGCGTGTTGGTAACTAGATTGAGTTTAGGTTTGTTTTACCCTGTGTTTATTTATATATATGTTTAGTAGGTTGAGTTTCGGTCTAGGTTAATTGGAAATTGGCAAATTAATCGCGATTATAGTGGTATACATATTGCTTTGCTAACTAGGTTGAGTCTCAGCTAGGGTTAATTTTTTTATTCAATGGAAGAATTATTTATTTATATCGGGATGTTGTGAAGCTAGGATGAAGTTAAATCTAGCTTAGAAGTCTATTGAGATAGTTTAATTTACTTAAAAATAGTCTTTATTCTCAATCTCTGTTATAAAATTGAAACCTTAAAAATTAAACACCACTCAAATCAATTAAGTTACATTATATGAGGATCATTAAAGTGATATTATTATTTTAAATTTGTTTACCTTAAAATGATGTTATTATGGATTTTGTTAATTTTAAATGAGAAGGTAAAGATAATAAGAAAAGGACTCAAGATCTAGAGACATTGGCATCAGTGAAAGTATATTCTCAGCTCAATAATTTTAAGTAGCATATTTTTTTTTAAATAAAAGCCACAAGTCAAAATAAGACAGTGATGAGTCCGAGTAAGACAGCTGCTAATAATTATTATCCCTAAATTTGAGAACTAAATAAATGTTTTTCAACCGTGTAGAAAAGAAGAAAAATGATAATGACAACTCTAGCAGAGAAAGATTGAACAGAGTTAATAAGTGTACGAGCATCGCATTTAAAAATCGAATTTCCATTAAGTGAATTTAGTCGGAAAAAAGCCAACCTCAATGCTACGTTATTTTTTATTTATGTCTTCAAATAAATTATATTGCAAGCTACACCTGCAGCGTTGAAGACAAGTACTCTTATTCCATGTGGTAACCTACAAGACTCGCTCTATATAGCTATAGTTATAGCTTTGAAGACAAAGCTATCTTTTAAGTTTATTAAATAGATTTGTGTTCAATCCCCCTTACACAAAAGTCATATATTGAAAATTTCAGTTGAGGATAATACACCGTACAATTGTAGTTTAATGGAGTGAGCCAGAGTTCATAAATTCATGTTTTTCGCACAAATCGATGGAATTCTAGAGGTTGAATTCATGTGATTCAATTTAGGATAGTTTAAGCGTTTCGTTTATAGCTCCTTCACAAAATAACCGTCTTAATAGCCTCTCCATGTGCATTAGTTTAAATTTGATTTTATATCTTATGAATGTTTCACTTATTTTAATTTTAAATGAAAATTTGCATATTTTAATTTTAAATGATATAAATAATTGATATTGAGAATTTTTGGATTCCTGACTCTTTCTAGAATGCATAGAAGAATCCAGAAATTCTCAACTGTGGAAATATATATACTACAATAATATAAATAAATTTATTTATTCAATTTTCTATATATTATTAATGTTTACTTTAAATATTTTATGGATTGAAATTGTATAATTATTTAATTTAAATAATAAAATAATTTATTTTATTCAGTTTTTATATATATATAAATTTTGAAAATTGTTTTAATTAATTAATTTTTTTATAAAACAAATAATAATAATTCTAATAAATTATTTTTAAAATTAATATTTAAATATATATAAAAAAAATAATTTCAAAATAATTACTTCTTAAACTAGTATTAATATTTATTATTAAAAAAGTGGAAAGTTGCTAAAATATTTATGTGATGGTTTTTTTTTCGCCATGCCTTCAGAAGCCCTAATCCATTGCAGCAATCAAGTGGTCCCCCTCGGTTGAAAATCAATGGCAATCCCAGTCAGTCCCTCGCAGCCCCAGCAATGCAAGCTCCGCCATTCCGATTTGCAGATGCTCTGCTGCGATTACATTCAGAAAGGTCTCTTCTACCACATGCCCTTCACCAACCAGCACTTCATTTCCGTGGTGGAGATTCTAAAGAAAAGCCTCTCAAAAGCGCTCGTACACTTCTACCCGTTGGCGGAAAGGTTGTGCACCTCTTCTTATGGTGTTGTGTATATCGACTGTAATGTTGGCAGAGTGAACTTTAGCGAGGCGACGACACCAGATGTCGAAATTCAAGAAATCACAGAGGTAGAGGTTGGCCCTGTTGTTCGCCAATTGTTTGAGATTGATGGCACGACCAATCTTAACGACTATTTTCTCCCTTTGTTGGTGGTCCAATGAATCTGCTTCTTGAACTCGCCAGATATGCTTGCAGAGGAGAAATCCCCTCCCTATCATCGCCATGGCAGATTTGCTCTCGGAAGCACGAGAGGCCCTGGCATTGTGTCTAGGCACTTCTTTGACTCCTTTTAGATCCAAATTTCTCAGCCTACAGGCAGAACCATCCTGCAATGGTCAGTTCTTCAGATCTGGTGCTGGATCTCAAACTGGATCTAGAATGGCAGATTGGGATCCCTTGAGGCCTTCAGAGACTTCTCTTTCAAGGTAAACAACTTGAAGACCTTCTTCCCCTATCTTCTTACAGCATTACCACAAACAACTCTTTGGTGTTAGCCCTCTCTTTGAGAGGAGGTGCAGCGGGGACAGTCATCCTCTGCTCCTCCTTTCTCTTACAAAGATGCAGTACACTCTGAGAACCCCAAACCCCCTGAAGCCCTTGAACCTAAGTCTTTTTTGGTTGACAAGATAGAGGAAGTTCCCTTTGTTGAAATCACCCATGAAGGTCTTGCAATCCAACTTCAAAATTTTGCAGAAAGAGCCATCATTTGCAGATTCAACGGACTTTGGCTGCGATCTCAGGATCTCTATGCATGAATTCATGCAAACTGGACTCATCATTGTAAGATTAGTTTTTTTTCAAAAGGATACTTCATTGTTCTATTTTATGATAGTAAGCATTATGAAAAGGCTTTAGAAGAAGGCCCTTGGTTCATGGGAACTGCAGGGCTCTTCTTGACTCCTTTGTTCCCAGATTTTGATCTAGCAATCGATGTCATTACCAGGACACCTGTATGGATCACGCTTCCAAACTTACCTGCCCACCTATGGCATACTGCAGTCTATAAAGCTATAGGCAACACCTTGGGCAGTTTCTTAATGGGAGATTACTGGCAGGAAAACAAAGGTCTCTACACATATGAGAGATTATGTGCGGAGTTAGATTTGAGCAAAGGAATTCCAGATCAAATCAATCTCAAGATAAACGACTTTGTTTGGACCGAGGCACTCGATTACGAAAATACTGCTTTGTGTTGCCGCCATTGCCACCAATTAGGGCATCTGCAGAACTTCTGCCCATCTCTCGTGGCAAAAAAGAATAAGGATAACCTCTCCAAGCCCAATTCCAAACTTTGGGCTCCTTGCTCTCCACCACCAATGTGGATTCTGATTCCTCTAACTCTGAAGATGAAGGAAGCGATGCAGAATTGGATCAAGCCCCTCATTCCATGTTCCCTTCCACCGATGGTCCGGTGCATCCCTCCGATACAGCCATCGCCTAGAAACGCGTCCATTTGACCTCCTCCTCTGACTCAGAAAAGGAGGGCCCCCCTTGGAGATCCCCAATCTTCAAGTTGTTATTGCTCATTCACCGAGGATGGTTGGGTCGAAGTCAAAAAAAGGAAAGGGAAAAAACTTCGTGTTGAGACTTCTACCCATTCTGGTAGAAATCAGTCTTTTTGCTTCGAGCCATATGTTGTAGCTTCTTGTTTGTTTCACTCCTTCTCCGGAACCGAGGTTGATAGTTCTATCATTTCCGGTTACCAGTTTTTTGTCTCTCTTGATTGTATCATCTTGTACTATATTTTTTATTAATAGATTTAATCCAATTCAGAAAAATAAATAAAAAATAAATAAAATAAAATAAAAATAAAAATAATAGAAAGGGAAAAAAAAAATTTATTATATAAAAATAGCAGACAAATCTATGCAAAAAAATCATTGTCTTCTAAGTCATCTAACCAAGTATAACTATCTATTTGCCATCTTCTAATAAGCTTATCTGATTACACCTAACTGGACATCCCATTCCATCCAAATGCATTTTATTGATATTTAAATGATTGAGATATGACAATTTTTTATTATTTTATGGGTTTTCAATACATATCATATGCTTTAATTTTTTTATGGTATAAATTTAAGCGTGTAATATTAAATTTTTAACGTAAATAATCTTTGGTTGATGAAAAGTAAACATAAAAGAGTGTAATATTAAATTTTTAATATAAATAATATTTGATTAATGAAAAGTAAAATAAACAAGTACCTTAGAGAAAGTGGTAGGAAAGTTGGTGTGTTATTATTTAAGTTGTAATTATATTTCATAAAAATTACAAATTAATATATGAAGTGAGAAATAATTGCCTATTAAAAATAAAGATTGCATATTTAGACAAGAGTAATAACAAGATTAAATCTACACATTTACAATTTTAATTTATTTATTTTAAAATGTTAAAAAATACATAAAATAGTAATAATACAATATACATTTTAAATTATATATTTTATTGTATAAAATTAACCTTATAATATTAAACTATAATATAAAATAAATTTATTGAAACTTATAATTTTAAATTAATATAGGTTAAAATTTAACCTATGTATTAAATAAAGAAATTTCCTTTTTTTATTTTATTTTTTCTTGATTTCTTGCATCTCTACTATTTATTGGTTTTATGTCTCAGCTATTCCTCCAAACCATCTGAAGTGGTTGGAAACACAATGGATTTTATAATCTAAATGTGATTTTGTCGGAAAGTATTTCATATAAATCATGAATCACAAAAGTCTACATTTTGATATAAATAATATTGTTAAATGAAAAATAAAATAAAAAACAAGTGTAGCAAAGTTCCACCTGAAGTGGTTGGAAACACACTTGATTTTATAATCTAAACTTGATTTTGTTGGAAATTATTTCATATAAATCATGAATCACAAAAGTCTACATTTTGATATAAATAATATTGTTCAATGAAAAATAAAATAAAAAACAAGTGTAGCAAAGTTAGTGGGTGCCACTTAATGTGAATTTATGATTTTAGAAAAATTGCAAATTGAAATATGAAGTGGAAAAATTAATTGCCCACTAGGGGATAAGGGGTTGCATAAGTTTTGGTGGATAATAACCACCATTAAGTATGCACATTTACATTTTTACTACTATTTATTAAAATGTTGTTAGACACATAAATAATGGTGGACAATAGGTGTGGATAAGTATATTTATTTACATTGTGTTCCTATCTACTTTTTATGCAACTACTTGCTTAAACTATGGTGGAAAATGATTGAACAAATGTTATTTACCTAAGTATGCCCTATTTTCAAGAATTTTAATTTTGGGTGCTTTTTCTATGAAACATAACAATGAGAAATCATTGAGTCACAATATAAATATTGCAACATCCAAAAATTATGCCAAAAAAAATATGAGGTAGTTATACTCTTAAGATTATATTGCTGCAATATGACCTTAATGTTATGGTTCAAACAAAAAATATTTTTTTCAATAATATTGTAAATTAAATATTTGTTTTTCAAAGTTAAACATTATAACTCATACATTGGCAGAGACTACTAATAAATCTTAAATAGATATATTTTTTTTGTAAGCTTGGCATGACCTTTTTCATTCATTTTCATTAAAAAGCGGAGGTTACATCCACATTCAAATGGTGAGGTGGCCTCAGCCTACCCATTGGTAAACCAAGTCTCTTGGCCACCTTATCGCATTATAAGCCATCCAAAAACAAAATAGTTTGAGACTATCTAGCATAGCTACATATGACTCATTATCTTGCAAAGCCTTCTTCTATATAGAGAAAAGATTGAAACATAAAATCAAAGTCTTCAAAGCCTTCAGATATAGAGAGGAAACATTAAAAACCAATTTTTTCACATCATACTACTAATGCTAGATCTTTCACACTCAAACCGGGTAATATCGTTTGAGGAAGACAAGAAATATGATTTTTTATGTGGTTCAGGTGGGAATTTTTTTGTTGGATCTGGAATTGTATGAGTTGAAATTCCTTATGAATTTCCTAGAGTTTGGGATCAATCTTGGATGGGCGAGTTGGAGGAGTTGTCAAGGCTCTTTCCACTATATTCTTCATCAATGAATATAGATAGAAAATTTGTTTGTGCTTTGACGATCAGCCTTTGGAGTGCCCAATATCCAGCACCAAATCTCTCCATTCCTCCACATCCAAGTCTTCAACGAATTTGAGGCTGAGTGCTAATTTGATATTCCCGAGCCGATTCTTGAATGAGACAAGAGGTATACTTGCAACCCTAAACCTGAGCTAGACATGACTGGGGTTGGCTGCCTCCGTGCCGTAGACCATCACATCGATTCCACCCCTTCCCTCCTCCTATCAAGGTGCCTCTGCTAGAGGAAGAGTGCACCACAATGTAGTCCTCACGACCACCAAAGTGATATGGTACCATGAAAAGCAAAAACCAAGACCACGAGCTTGAGGTGTTTTACTACCTTAAGGACCTACTGCGTACACTAAGAATTGAAACTTGTAGGTATATCACAACAGAATTCCATAAAATTGTGAGCATCAAACCAAAAAAAAAACTTTTTCCCACGAATATGAGATGGGTATGCCGAGGTGGGCCAAACACATCTACCAAGGGCTCCTGGAGCCTTCGTGAGACAAAACAAAAAATCCATTGGGTAGTGTTATCTTGTAAGAGACCCCTTCTCTTAAAGACCAATAGTTACAACACGAAAACATGATACAAGAGTAAATCCTCCATATAGAAAATGTGAAATGAATTCCAATGCTTAAGCCCCAAATACATGCCCATGTGAGAAAGTAAAATTCCATAACAAACAGAGGCAATTCTACCATATTGAGGTAGCCCATAAAAAAACAATTTTTTCCTTCCAAATTTCACCGGATATTGCCTTTCTAACTAGAAACATCGTCTCAGAGTCTCTTCCCCAATGGATTATCAGATAGAATTTAAGCTCATGGGTAACGAGATAAGAGAAACACACTAAGAGAATATACTCATTGTCACCGTCCACAGGGAAGAAGATGAGACGGACTGCACCAAGATAGCAGGTTGTGCCAAGAACTTACAAGAGTGCCCCAAAGATTTCCATCAAACTTGTAACCATTCCAATAACAATACATCCCACTCTTTCTAAGATTACGACATAAAACCCCAACAAAGAAATGTAGCGTCATTCTCTCTGCTCACCATTAATATCTTGCATGTGCATTACCACCTTGCAAATGATGGTAAGTGTGTGAGGGACGAAACATGACACTGTGATGTCCTTTCTCATCAAAACGTTATCCAATTATGTATTGTCACCCCGATCGGGGAAATTAGATATTTTCTTAAATAAATAGATAAAGCTTAAATATATATGGCTTATATTAAATAATATTTCAACCAAGTCTTAACTTTGAAAGAAAATCCAAAAAAAAAACACTGTGTACGGTTGAATCAAATGACATTTATTCTCAAATAAATCTCCACACAACAAAATTTAAAATTCCATTGAAGTGTAAAAAATCTTATAAAGATTGTATTTGACAAAATCTTTCCCAAGATTTTCCAAATTGAAAATCTAATCTAATATCTAGTGAAAACTCTAAACACATTAAAAAATAAAAAGAAAAAATATTACAACAAATTCAAAGATAAAAAATTAATTCTAACATAGTCCTTTCACCAACTCTATAATCCAACTAAAAAATGGTTCATTTTTATTACAAAACACACTCCAATCCCACACCATTTTTGTTAAAATAATTTAACATAGCACATCAATTCAATTTATTGTCATATAAACAAACAAGAAAGTCACACAGAATGCATATTAGAATAATAGAAGAGTGATTTAAGTCACACCCATAGGAATAATTCTAAGCAATCACACCTAATGAAATCATTCTAAAGGTCTTCAAAGGTCTTCAACTTTTGAGAGAATGGGAACACTTTTCATAGTCCTCGTCTTTAAGTCAATGGTGAGGAATGAAAGTTAATATTTTCATGAGGCTATTTAAAGAATTTTTAGATCTAATTTTTGAAGTGATCTAATTTTTGAAGTGAAGATGAATGAGTTATAAGTTGTTTAATTTTTCACTTAGTGAATCCAATGGATTCCAAGATTTCTCTTGATAATTCATAGTCCTCGTCTTTAAGTCAATGGTGAAGAATGAAAGTTGAATATTTTCATTAGGCTATTTAAAGAATTTTTAGATCTAATTTTTGAGGTGAAGATGAATGAGTTATATGTTGTTTAATTTTTCACTTAGTGAATCCAATGGATTTCAAGACTTATCTTGATAATGAATTCTATGGAAAAAATGGAGTACTCTTTTCATAAACAATAGGTACAATCAATATCCATTTCTCAAGAATTTTTTATTCTATTACTTGGTCCACTTTAGGTTCTTCCTATACAATTGATGAGATTTTTTTTTTATCTTGTACAAAAAGAAAATAACATATTGAGAATTTTTTCCCTCTACAAAAAAAAGAATTTTCCTTCTACTCATATCCTTCAGTTATAGAAATCCTCTTTATCTTTTGAAAATAATGATGATCTTTGGTTGAATCATCTCAAACATAAGACTATTATTAATGCTGAATTATAGCCTATTAAAAGAAAGAAGAATGAATCTAATATCATATTTAACAGGAGATTTGAAAGGACCTATAATGATTTACCTATAAAGATCATAACTTCTAAAGCAATTACTAGGCTGTATTATTTGGCTTCTCTTCAAAATGATATTAGTTTCTACGAAAAATAAGCCTTCATCTTTGGAACAAATTTTTTCTGATGTTGTAGAGGTAGAAAATAATTCTAAGGTTTGTGGAAAGTTAATTAATCAAATAGAAGAAGATGATAAAATATTAGCAACAAAAAGTCTAAAATTGTTATTGACTACCATACAAAAAGAAAAATTCTTATGTTTTTTTTAAGATAAAAATGCTATTTTTGAGAATGATAATATTTTAGATTGGCAACATGAACATGATACAATCCTCTCTCATGTTTTAAAATACTGAGTGATAAATTATATAAAAATGTTAAACAATGCAACTCAAAAGATTTATTATGAATTTCTTCTATTTAAAAAAAAAAAAAAAAATCAAGCTTCAAAGGAAGGATGGTTTGAATTCCAATAAGCAAAGGATGTCCTAGTACCATTGAAAATTTTGATTTCACTCGACAACAATAACTTGAGTTGTTTAGAATAGAGATCATTGTGAATAAAGAAACTTATTGTCATAGCAATTAGATTTAGTGTGTATATATAGCTCAAATTTGAAAACCAGGAATCGAGAAAAATAGTTTCAGAATTTTTAAAAAGATAATCTGTAGATTTGATTTCATAACCCAACACAGAATGTACTATTGTTCTCTCGTAGGGAGACACTATCCCCAAATAGAACCAATCTTATGTCCCAAAAATTACCTAGTCAAGAACTTTGATTCCCTTAACAAGCTTGTCGAAACCATAAGTTTTCAATTTTCCCAATGTAGTTAGAACTCATTTAATGTTTTCATTGGGTTAAAATTTCCTTTTTCTTATAAATAAAAAGTGTTTTTTAGATTTCATACCCCACATTACTTTATACCACGTCATACTATACCCTTTACGCATTTTATTTATTACTTTGAAGGGCCACGTTATATTTCATTTTACCAAAATACCATTTATATGCTTGTGCCTCACACCTATAATGGAGCCCTTGTATCATATGCCAAGCGAACCTCAGCCGTAGTCCAGGTACTTCGCGCAATTCTCAAAGTGTTGAAGGCAATAACATACATCAGGTTATATAAAGAAAATTGTTTAAGCGAATGTGGGATAACTCTCCACGATTTAAAAAGTATAAAACACAGGTTTCGACTGTAGAAACTTAGATTTCGTGTTGTCGTTTGCAAAAGTAGGGATATCAGATTTGTAACGACTGTATGAAACCCCCTCCGCTTCCATAAGATGAAAAAATGTGGGTTCCCAACTCTGATTACACATATGGTATTGATTCAATGCATCGGCAACAAAGGGAGTACAGTAGAGAATTAGGGTTTAGTTTAAAGAGTTTATAAATTAGTTAAAAAAATAATGGAAAATTTGGTAAGATTATGATAAAATATAGCAGAAATAAAAAAAATAAAAAAAATAGTTACAGTAGACAAACTTTAATATTTTTGGTGTCTGAGGTATTTGATGGCGTTGAATCTATTTTCACTATAAAAAAATGATTCAAACTTATTTTGAAAAAAAACAATTGATGGTGTTGAATCTATTTCCACTATAAAAGAATGATTCAAACTCTCTAGTATTCTGATTTTGAAAAAAAAATACCAAGCAAGAAATTTATGGTTCAAGTGAATTTATAGCATCAATAGACAACACCCAGACAACACCCAAAATTAGCCCATGGAAGAGCCCCCACATTACAAACTCACTCGGGAAATTAAGTATGTGTCCAGATTGAATTATAAGAAGTGTTACTCAATTTCTTTCATAGTAAGAGGTTAAAAGAGATGATTGGACGTGCAACACCAAGAAGCTCGATATAGGGTTTGGTAGCACTCAAAAGACTTCACATAAGACTCAAAGTGGATCTATACCAACATTATCTTCAATGGAATCATTTTTTCAAGAAGAAAAAATGTGATGATACCATTATATTAGGCAAAAATTTCAGATATACAAAGGACTATATGAGACTAAAGCATGATACAACCTCATTCCATAGGATCCTGCACAAAAAAAAGGCTGTGCAAAATTCTCTATCAATGTATAAAATCGACTTCATGCACATATTAGTGGACCATAGATTGATGTATATCAAAATGGAAAAACACAACATATGTGACCCCAAAATAAACAACACATGGATTCTAAAAAATCAAAATAATTTCCAAAACCATAGAGAGGTGCAAAATATGGAAATGAGAATGAAAAATCCGAGCAATGAAAAAGACATTAATAATGCCACCTTCAGCACCCATCGATATAGCTAGATCTAATATTTGTCATGACACAGAATTTTATGTGCCCGAGACTCATAGATAGACCCTCTTTGGACAGAGCATCAACTGCAGAGTTGAATTCCCTATGCACATGCATGAATGAGATCAAATGAAAGAGTTCCTTGATGTGAAGAATCCTATACACCAATAGCTCATGTGCAGATGTTCCAAAGATGAACCATTATTGACCCAATCAATAGAAACTTTTGAGTCTCCAAAAATGTTAAATTTATCTAGTTTTAAGAGTTTGGCACAATAGAGTAAGTCCCATAAAGTAAGGAGAGACAAAATATATGAGATAAAATCAAGAGGTTCTCCATAGGCTCTCCACGTGAGTCACCTCGAGAATGCCCAAGCATTCAACACCCTAGAAATCAGCAAGAAACTCCTAATCTAAGATTCGGTTGAACCGTCACTCCATTAATACATTTCATCATTAATCTCAACACTCCCCCTTAATGGAGAAATGGATTCTCACATATGCCTAACACTTCCCTAAACAATTCAAACTTGATTCTACCAAGAGGTTTGGTAAAAATATCAACAACATTGTCACAACTGTTACAATACTCAATATTGATTTCTTTTGACTAAACTTTCTCCCTTACAAAATAAAACTATGTATCAATATGCTTTGTGTTCTTATGAAATACTCGATTATTTGTAAGTTTCATGGAGCTCTGGTTGTTGCATTTGATCACTATTGCAACCTTATGTTCTTCTCCAGCATCAAGGAAAAGTCTCCTCAACCAAACTGCTTCACATGTTGCTGCACACATAGCTTGATATTCAGCTTCTGCAGACGACAAGGATATTGTGCTCTACTTTTTGCTGCTCCATGTAATGACCCCAAATCTAATGCTAAATGCATGGCCTGTTATGGATCGTCTGTCATCTACATTTCTAGCCCAATCGGAGTCTAAAAAACTTGTCAATTTAACATCACATGAATTAGTATAAACAATACCAAAATCTAAGGTTCCCTGGGGATACCTTAAAACACCTTTTGTTGCAACCCAATGGCTCTCAAGGGGCTTTGACATAAATTGGCTCAATGCAGTGACTGCATAAGCCAAATCTGGCTTAGTTGTAGTCAAGTAGGTTAGACTCCCAACCAGTTGTCTTTACAAATTCGCATCTGCCTCCTTAAATCCATCATCATTCTGAAGTTTTATATTCTGCTGTAAAGGTACTACTAAAGTGTTGCACTCATCCATTCTAAACTTTTCCAGTAAGCTCCTAACATACTTACTTTGTGACATAAAAGTTTGTCCAGAATCCCTCGAGACTTACAGAACCAAACAGTAATGTATCTCTCCAAGGTCTTTCATCTCAAAGACTTGTGACATATTCTCCTTGATTCCCTTAATGAGATTATCAACATTCCCTATAATGATTAGATCATCTACATATAAAGAGATAAAAACAATCCTTCCCTCTTTATCAAACACGGTATAAATATTAGGGTCATTTTTACTTCTTTTATAGCCATGCTACAGGAAAAATGAATCAATTTTGTCATACCATGACCTAGGTGCCTGTTTTAGTCCATACAATGCTTTCTTCAACCCGCGGACTAAATGTTCTTTACCCTGTTTGACAAGCCCCTCACGTTGCACTAAGTACACTTCAATGTCTAAGTCCCCATTTAAAAAAGTAGATTTAACATCTAGCTGGTGAATCATCCAATGATGTTTGGTAGATAAAGCAATTATCATTATGATTATGTTTAGTTTAGCTATAGGGACAAATGTTTCATCATAATCTATGCCTTCTTGTTGCGAATACCCCTTTGCAACCAGCCTATTTTTATATCTATCTATGCTCTCATCTGCTTTAAATTTAGGCTTATACAACCATTTGCATCATATGGGCTGTTTGCCTTCAAGTAGTTTAACTAAATCCCAAGTTTTTTTTTTGAGGTTTGACTCATATTCCTCATCCATAGCATCCCTCCATTTACTATATTGGTTGGCTTCTTTATAACTAGAGGGTACAACAACATTCATCACAGTAGTTATAAAAGCGTTTTCCCTATATCTTGTTGGCAACTGAACATTCCTACCTGATCTCCTGAGTGGTGGGGTAGCTTCAAACCTTATCTGATCATCCTTTTGTGGACTTGGCTTGACAACTACATCATCTTCTTCCCCTTCCTATTGTTGTTGTTGCTGCTAGTCATTGTTGTCACCTCATTCATCAGTTCCTTCTTTCACTAGCAAGGGCACGTGCCATTCTTCATTAGCACTCTCATGGCTTCCATCATTAACCTGCTCATGAAACACTACATCTCTGCTCGCAAAAAAATTATGAGTAGAGGTATTAAATAGTTTGTAAGCCTGAAATTTTGTACAATACCCAACAAAAATACATTTGATGGCCTTTGAATCCAGTTTCTTTCTATCTTCCTTTGGGACATGAGAAAAGGCTTTAGAACCAAAAACCCTCAAATGCTTAGTTGTAGGCTTATAGCCAAATAAAGCTTCAAAAGGAGTTTTCAAATCTAAACTTCTTATTTGACTCCTATTCTTTAGATATTAATTGCAGTATTAATTGCTTCAGCCCAAAAACCACTAGAAAGATTCTTACCCTTTAACATATTGTGAGCACACTCCACAAGGGTTCTGTTCTTCCTCTTTGCAACCTTGTTCTGTTGAGGAGTGTGGGGTACTATAAACTATTGATGTATCACATGATCGTTGCAGTATTTTAGGACACAAGCTTTCTTGTACTCCACCCCTTCATCTGAATGGAGAATCCTGATGCATTTACCTGTCTACTTTTCAACCATACTTCTGAACTCCTTGAAGTATTCGAAAGTATGGCTCTTCTTCCTGAGGAAATACACCCAAGTAGATCTAGTACAGTCATAAATAAATAGTAAAAAGTAGTATGCACCACCTAATGACCTTGTCTGCATAGGTCCGCATAAATCTATGTATACTAGCTCGAGTATATCTCTCCTCCTTCTATCAACTTTCACATGAAATTCATCTTTATGCACCTTTCCAAGTGCACATGCATCACAATCAATATGGACAGGCTTTAAAACAGGAAGACCTTTGACCATACCTCTTTTTTATAATAGCAGCAGACCATTGAAGTTAATATGGCCGAACCTCTGATGCCATAAGTCCATTGTAGTCATGGCAGATGACATCAATGCCTGATGTGGTGCACTTTTGACATTTATCTTGTACAATCCTCCCACATGAATACCTAATGCAATAGGCTTCATACGATCCAACAGGTCTTTAATAACACAATATGAATCATAAAGTTATACCTTGAGATTTTGATCAGTTATCGTAAAGACAAAGATAATATTCTTTTTTATTCGAGGTACATACATTACATTATGAATATGTCTAATATTTCCATCAAGAAAAACAACTGAAATATTACCATAACCTTTTATTTGGTACCCTCTATCATCGCCAAGATAGATATTTTCTCCTTTGCTGGTCTCTTTGAAGTCTTCAAACCACTGTCTGTTCCCAGTCATGTGGGTGGATGCACGTGAGTCCACAAACTAGGTATGTGCTTCATCATCCTTAGCCGAAAACACAGAGTCAGATATGAACAATTTGAGGTTTTGACTCTGTTCCTCATCAACGAAATGACCTGCATGTTGTTTATGTCTCTGTCGGCCTTCATTAGACTTTTTCTTTATGCAATATCTGAATATATGGTCAGTTCTACCACAATAAAAACATCTGATCGCATAGTCATTTCTATTGAAAGATGTACCTTGAGGTGGGGGCATCTTTCTCTATGGGGTTGCACTCCTCTTCTATGCTGCATTTGGATTTCCTTTAAAGGGATTATTCTTCGCCATTAAGGCCAGATCTGAACTCTGACGTTTATGAGTCAGCCATGTTTCCTCCTCTTGCATGAGGATCCCTGTCAATTCTTCAAACACAGGGGCTTTTTCTCTTGCATTGAAGCTGATGATGAACATCTGATACTCAGCAGTCATACCATTCATGGTAATCATGACCAAATCTATATCTGACACAGCTTCACCAATGTCACCCAACTTTTTCTTGAGCTCCTTGATTCTTGAAATAAACACTACAATTGTCTCATTCTCCTCCATCTTGATGGAGATAATCTTGCTCTTCAAGAAGAACAATCAATTTTTGTTCTTGATCTCATAGAGATCCTTGAGCGTCTTCCAGATTTCTAGTGCAGACTTGAAATCATGGATATGGGGAATAATGCAATCTCTGACCGACAATTTTAGGAGCATTCTCGCCTTAGTCTCCCACCTATCCCAGTCTTGGATTATTGCTATTGTTCCTTCTCAAAGCACATTCAACTTCTCCTCATCATTAGTCAAAATTTCCCATGCATTGTGTCCCTCAAGTAGGGTCTGCAACTTAAATTTCCAATTAAAATATTTGGATCCATCGAGCTTGTTATTCTTATTGATGTATTCTTCTGCTAACTGATTATTCATTTTGAATAAAAAAAAACTTCAACCTCAACAACTTAAAAAAAACAACCCCAGATCTTAAAAAATACTGCAAATGCTAGATCCTTCCTTTCAATGAAAACTTCAATTAAAACTGAGCCGAGATCCTTTTTTTTAAAAGATCACTCCAAATTCCTTCTTTAAAAAGATCACCCCCTTTATCAAATAATGAGCCCCCTTTTTCTTAATTAAATAATTAAATTAAAAAACGTTTAATTTAAAAGATTTATGCATGTGCTTCAGTGCCATCTGTTGGGTCCTCATTCACAGCGTTAGTGTTGACCTCCAATTCTTTAGGTGCATGTGCTTCAGTGCCATCTACTAGGTCCTCATTTACAGCATTAGTGTTCACCTCCAATACTCTAGGTGATTGCACTTTAGGGGAAGACATAAAGCCTATTTCGCTACACAAATTACTAAACAATGCAAGGATGGGGAGAGGGAAGGCTAGGGATTAGATGGCGAGAGGGAAGGCCCAGGAATCTTCGTGGCACTCGGATTCCAACTCCAATTTCGACTGTCAATTTGTTGTAGATACAATGGTCCACGACTTGTTCAATTAATGGTGGAAGAGATATGGATCTGTGTTCAATGATCTATTGGTCTCTTCAGGCACTGAAAAGATTTTCCCATCTGCTGAGGTGCATCCACAATTAGGGCCAGCACATCCACATCCACTCTGTGTCCTTCTCCATAGAGCACAAAAACCTCCTGAAACCTTAAATTACAGAGGCTTCCTAAAACCTCCAAGCGAGCTCTGAACAGATGGCTAAAATGCAGCCGCTTGCGATGGGGAGGATGGATTGAATGACGATGCCAAAGGACAATTAAGAGACATAAAAAGAAAGTAATTTAGCCAGGAAAGTTATGGTTTCTACCAACGAAAATAGCATCGCCTGACTGAACCCAGTGCACTGGCCTACGTCCTCTTCACAAACAGTAGACTTGACGCCCTTTGACTTCATTAGAGTTGTTTCGGTGAGAAAAATAAAAAACACATAATGTAGGACTAGATCAGCACGACTATGGTGCTAGATCCCGTGCTGATCACCGTCCAATTGCCCTTAAAAACCATGCCTCCTAGATGTGCCTCCCAAGCACATAGATCTTCCCCCAACCTTCATTATAACTCCTCTACTCACAGTTACAGGCAGTCCTCAGCCCTGTAGCTCTATGGATAACCTCTTGATTTCATCTCATATTTTGTCTCTCCATGTTTTTAAATTGGT
>APFE030717572.1:1005-14995 GCA_000404065.3 Pinus taeda
CCCCCGCGGGGGGGACAAGTCCCCCCCGCATGGAGGGGTGTACAAAATTCCTGGGGTATACATCTAGCTGAAACAAAGACCTCTGAACAATCATACTCCACACACAACACCCTATTCCCTCATTTTCTATCATTTTCCTCTAAACGCTAATCTATCCTATCTCTTTCTAGGATAGGCCTATGTTTTGGCCTTTTCCACCCCCTCCCCTCACTCATTTCCCAAAATTCCTTTTTCCCCTACTCACTGACATCATCCCCTACCCTCCTAAATTTCCTTACAAATTTAGGCAACTCCTAAGTCCATCGTACCACCTCATTCCCTCACAACAACAAATTCCATTGTTCTTGCTTACCTTTCACCTAGGGTTTGAAGTATGGAGCATGACTCATCACCATCAGAGAAGAGGAAGTACAACAAGGGGGAAATATACTGAGGTTTGAGCCCTCTAATTGCAATGAAGTCACCTCCTCCCTGTTTGTCATGAAATGCTTTTAAGATGTCAATTGTTTAGGGTTTTGTTAAAGAGTGGAGGAAGTAGGTTACCATGAGCATCTCACAGGTATATTTTCCCTCACCTTGAAGGAAGATTGTTGGCATTATGGCTAAAGTGTTGTCCTTGATGGCAACCCATTCAGGTGATAGATCATAGTACTTCAAGTCAGCAGCAGAGATTGATGATCAGCTATCAAATATTGAAGAAAATAAGGGGTATGCAGGTACACCTTACATAAGGTGCGTACATGCAGGTTGGTGTTACATAAAGTGCGTACATACCCGCAGTTATCTCGTTCAGGAGGTGCGTACCCCCAATGCACACATTTCAAGGCAAAGAAAAGCACACGTGGGGTTTCTTATGTTTTACACTTGGTTTTTAGCCGAAGTTTTTGTGTTATTATGGTGTCGGCCCGTGGTATTAATCCATGATTTAAGGAAGAGCTTTACTATATAAATCAAAGGAGATCATTTGGCTTAAGCATGTTTTTGGTTGAATATCTTATGAGGGAAAGATCTGGTCTAGATCTAAATAAGGCGAATCTACTGATGGACTAAGATCTCTTCGGCGCATGTTCAGATCTGTAGATCTGACTATCTGGGTTCTTTCTGAAGTCTTGAAATCATCTATGCCCGAAGGTACGCAGGTACAGTGAGCGAAAAGTGTGTACATACGCAGGAGCGAAGAGTTTCAGGTGCGCTGGTACGCAGGCACAGAAGGGTTTCAGGTGCGCCAGTACGCAGGCATAGAAGGGTTTCAGGTGCGCCAGTACGCAGGCACAGAAGGGTTTCAGGTGCGCTAGTACACAGGCACAGAAGGGTTTCAGGTGCGCTGGTACGCAGGTGCAGAAGGGTTTCAGGTGCGGATGGCCGCAGGCAGTTCAGTGGACTCAGAGCGGGGTATGCAGGCTAGCAGTTGAGCAGAGTGTGTACGTACGCAAGCTGGCAGTTAAGCAAGGTGCGTACTGTATGCAGGCAAGCAGTTGAGCAGGGTGAGTACCAGTATGCAGGCAAGCAGTTGAGCAGGGTGAGTACCAGTATGTAGGCGAGCAGTTGAGCAGGGTGCTTACTTCTCTTAAAATCCTTGTTTATCATTGTTGTGTTCTGGATTTGGTCCTATTATTATTGATCTGGTTACTACAGTTGATTGGGTGATTCTCTTATACTTGATGATCATTTGATGCTTATGGATCCAGTTTGAAAATTTATGAAAAGTGGTCCTTGTAAGAAAAGAAGTAGGGGGTTGTAGCTCCCTTCCAGGAGAAACTGGAAAACGAGAGAGAGTTGTAGCTCTCTGGAGGTTGCAGCCTGCGTACTGGTAAAGGACTGCACCAGTACAAAACCATTGTAAAAGGAGTTTCTAATTTGAAAGAAGATAGAGACATAGTGCAGCAGGTGGTTTTCACCCACATTGGGTTTCCACCTTACATCTTATGTTCTTTGGTGTGACTATCTGTTTTCTTTGTTCATGCTCATTATTTTATGGTACTGACATGCAAAACTAATTCAAAGAACAAATAAGGAAGATTTATTAAAAGAAGTAGATAATACTGATTCACCCCCCCTCTCAGTATTATTTCCAACAAAGAAAAGATCACCATTTTATGGATTGATTTCATGTTTTCAAAGGATGCCATCTCTTAAGCTACAGGCATACCAAACCATGGTCAAATTGGTTCAAAGGCATGAACCTAGACCTAGAAGAGTACAAACCCTACTTGAAATCACAATGCAAAGGAGCTCACTCACATGTTTTCCCATTCAGATACTTGTTGGAAAGATATGCACCATTGATGAAGGTTGTCATGAAGTTCTTCACATGTGAGGGCGAATTTTGCAGGCTATATCAATGCCACATAAGACTGCTCATGCACTTTACAGCTACCAAGTCTCTAAATTTGTCAAGATACTTGTATAGGAGCCTAACCAAAATGTCTGAAAGGGTGAAATTGAAAGGAAAAGTGCATTATCCCAGCCTCTTTCACCATAGCCTGATAAAGGTTATAGTACTCCATCAGTTGACAAAGAAGAACATGACATGGGACACCTTCATTAAGGCAACCTTGAAAATGCATATAACTACTTAGCCAAGATAGCACCAAACCATGTCAGTACATCCCATGGAGGTGGGATCATCAAGTAAACATGATGAGATTTCCAAGGAACCTAGGACTGAGGTGACGAAGACATATCATAGAGGCAGAAGGCTTGTGTTTTCTCCTCAAATGGAGGAAGGGGCCAAGCCTACTACATCAACTAAACAAGGATCACCATCGCACCATGAGGCTTCTTTGCATGATGAGGAGCCTATTGAGCATGAATTTGACCTAGTCGACTTGGAGGCACATGATTAGCATTAAACCCTACAACAATTCATCAAAGAGAAGGATTCTCAGATCATGGAGCTGAAGGACAATTTGGAAAGGGCCAAATTCATCATTTCATTCCTTGAGCAAGAAAACAATAAACTTCAAGGTAAAACAACTAGTCATGGAGAAAGAGCAATTCAAAGCCAAGAAAAAAGAGATGAAAGGCAAGGAAGTGGTGGAACATGAGGAAACTTAGCAGCATGAAGGACATGTGGCAAGGAATAGACCAAGGACAATGGGTCTTAGGAAGGCACTTCAAAGGGAAAGAGAACAAAATCCACCAATGGAAGAATTGACCTTTGAAGATAGGATAGCAATGGAAATAAATATGGACAGGGATTTTTGGCTTGGAAAAGTAAATTGCCACCTTGAGAATATCCTTAACAAGGCCAACAAGGATAACAAGTTTCAAAAGAAAATGGCCATCCATTATTACACAAGGAATCAGGTTGCCAAGGTCAAAATCAAGTAGTTGAAGGAAAAACTCAAGGAAACCCTAATCAACGAGGAGGAGAAGGGTACATTAGATTTTCTTGTTAATTCATCCATGATTTCATAATATACCTCATCATCCATCTCTGGACAAATTTTGGGAGGATTTGGAGAAAATTCTGTGTTTTGGTGGAAACTTGTGTAGACTTGCAATTTTTTGGCAATTTAATGTCTAAGAGTGTAGAAAGCTCATGTTACGCTTCTTCCTTAGGGCCCCAAATGATGGAAAATCAGAATTTTTGGAAATATTATGACCCCCTCACAGAACCTATTTTCCCACTTTCTTGGTCTGGGGCTTCGTTTTTGAGAAATTTGCAAAAACGAGGCCAAAAATCACCTTTCTGCCCCTCTTTTCCATTTCGTTGCACACTTGGAGACACCTTGGGAGAATGGCCATATCTCAGAAAACAATGGGTCCTTTTGAGTGAAAAAATACTCATTAGCATCTTCATCATCATAATCATTGCCATCATCATCATTGTCATTGTAACCATTATCATCTTTATCATCATAATCAGAATTCACGTCATCGCCATCATCTTCATTTTCATCATTATCAAGATTATTGACATTGTCATCAATTGTTCATAATTTCCAATGCCATAAGGAATATCATCAACAAATAAAATATGATGAGTGTTGGAAAAGGAATGCAAAAACGAACACAAAAATGGGGGCAACAATAGAAGTAAAATTGGATGAAGAGTGGATGCAACATAAGTAGATGCACAACAACATGAAAGACCTAACACAAAAGTGGATGCAAAAGCAGATGCAGTTGTGGATGCAAACATGAATTCAAAAGTGGAAGTAAACATGGGTCCAATGGTAGGCGTAAAACTTAGCACAAATTGTGGTGAAACAAATGTGGATGCAACAAGGACGCAGAAAATGACACAAACTTAGATGCAAAAAAAGAGACAAAGATGGATACAAAATAAGATGAAAAAAGGGATGTAAACATGGACACAAACATGGGTGCAACAGTGGACACAAAATTAGATGAAAAAATGGATGAAATAAAAGTGGATGCAATAGGGGATGCAAAAACATACACAATATTCGATGCAAACTTGAACACAAAAGAGGGTGCAAATGTGGATGCAAAAGTGGAAGCAAATGTGGTTGCAATGGTAGGCACAAGATATGGCGCAACAAAAGTGGATGTAACAATAGGAAAAGAAATATGCAAAATAAGATGCAAAAAAGGGATGTAAAAGTGGAAGCAAACATTGATGCAACAGGCGAAACAAAATTGGATGCAAAAAATGGATACAATGGAAGTAGATGCAAAAGTAGACACAAAACGAGATGCAAAACCCAATGCATAAACCTGACACAAAAGTGGATGCAAAAAGAGATGCAATATTTGATGCAAAAGAGGATGTGAACATGGATGCAAAATTGGAAGCAAATGTGGGTACAACAATAAGTGCAAAACATGGTGCAAATTCTGGCACAACAAAAGTGGATGTAATGATAGATGCAAAAAAAGAATCAAACTATGATGCAAATGAAGATGTAAAAAGGGATGAAAAAAGTGGACTTTAAAATGGGTGCAACAATGGATGAAAAATTGTATTCAAAAGTGGATGCAATCCAAGGGTCATCAATCCAAGGGTGTGTTCATTATCAAAGAAGCTTATAACATTATGGAAAATCATACAAAACTTCCAAATGAAAAATTTGGCTGAAGGTGGCAAGTTTCTTATGGTTAATTTGAAAGAGGCGACTACTCACATGGGACCTATTGCGGAAAAAAGGCTATGTCGGCATATCTTGGTGCCTGATTTGTTAGCAACATGAGGAAAGTTGTGACCAACTTGTGAACACTTGTATGAATATGTAAAACCTTTGGACACAAACCCATAGTATTTTTGGTCACTTGGACCGATCACTTGATATCATGATTTAGACTATTGAATCTTGGCACCCCTCTCCATTCAAAAATCTGATTGTGAATAGAGCTTGGGGGTTGTTTTTAGATTCCTTCTTTGGAATGTCTATGTTGTAGCTCCCAGGGACAACCTTGGATTGCTTACAAGACTAGTGCCTGGGCACATTTAGATTATTGTGTCTCAAATCATTCTCGGGCAAAAGGAGACATCACACACACACACACACACACACACACACACACATATATATATATACACACACAAACAAGAGGAGTGAGCTGGTTCATTCATCCAAAGGTGCAAGTCATGTATTTCTAGTATTTCTTTGCATACACAGTGTCCAAACATATACACATAAAATAGTGGAGGTTGAGTAGTTCGAGGACTTATAGTTTAATAAGCTTTTGCAGAGTAAATGAGAGAAGATAAGGCTAAAGAATAACTCATCACATAGAGTCCAAAGCATCAAGAATTCTATATTTAACACATAGAGCTTGAAACAATGATAATTTCTACACTTATTTGAGTTACAGGTAGATATATCGGACAAAGAGAGGTTGGGTGCTATGATTCATGCAGCGAAGTTTTAAAGATATAATTTTAGCCCTTCATACAAGCATATGCATTAGCAAATCGATACAAATGAATCTGTAGGAAGTATGAAGTATTTCTAGAATATATTGTTGCATGAATTTAGAGAAGAAACATGAACATAATGGATTTTAACAGGAGGATAATATACTGCAATACTCGAAGGGGGAGTCACCACCATTTCTTCAATATTCCGAAAGATCTGTATTATTAAGTTATATAGTCTGAAAATACATGTAGCTTTTTCTTACAGATTTGTGAACCTTTGTGAAGTGTTGCTTCCCCCTATTTATCTAGAGTGGGGGGAGCATTTGAACATTTACTGCAACAACATATCTTCTGCTGAGTTTCAACTATTAGATCGATTAGCTGTCTCAATCAGGTATGGCTCTGTGGCGCAAAAACATTACAGAACATTAATTTCCTCATGAAATAGCCACACATTATAGGAATACAAAACAAGTCAATCAATCAGATGAGAATGCTAATAAAAAATATCTTCATGCCCATCCCTGTGATCGCTACTGCTTCAGGTTGTAGTTTTCTCACAGTATGGCCTCCTGTGCTACTCAGTCGTCTCCCATCGCTTCTGACTTCACTGCTTGATCCATTCATCCTTTAAAGCTGAGAATGGGTGCTATTAGTTTCATGTTATGGTACCGAAGCAGAGGATCCCAGAGCGGTACTTTGTCTTTCTTCTGTATGGGGCACCATACAAGATCATCAAGTCTTCTCGAGCTACCAAGTCCCTGTTTTCTTCTGTCAGCGTTGACCCTAGTTCTATGTCACAAAGAGCCTTTATGAATCATCCCATGTCGGGTTTGAATGCCCCCTCTTCCTTATTAAATGCCACAGTTTCTGACTTGTCGCGCCTTTAAAGTTTTGCAAAACACTATCGACACCCTGATATGCTTGGTGATGCACTTATGTGGTAATATTGAGGACTTTCCAGCGTTGGCCCTTATCAGTAAAACATTACGCAACATAATAGTCATGATCCCCTTTAAGCCCTCTTACGATTTAGCCCCTTTTATTTCCTGTGACTGGGGGCTATTACCACATGCTTAGTCCTTAGGTGCTAGGGCCTTTAGATTCTCGTCCGGGGGGATTTTTTTCTTTGTTACTTGGAATCCTGCATACTGGCAACTTATAAAATTTTACCTTTAGAATTTCCCCTTGACACTACGTTCGTCAATCTGTGGTATCGAGCCCACATAGGATATCACAATCACACTACAAGAGAGAGTGTTGAATGAGCATGCGACCTTTGAAAGGGATGGACCCGACAACCTTTTAACTCCATTGCATAACAATCGTGTCTGGGGAGTTCCCGCATATCGCAATCGTAGGCTGGGAAGAACTTCAGCGGAGGAGAAAACTTTGCTTTGTGCTATTTCCGATTGCGAGATTAATGATGTCATTAGTGCCACGTGGAACTTCCTGAGTGGTGACACATGTCACCTAGAAATGCCCCCATAGGACACCTAAAAAAGATGAATCTGCATGCCATGTGTCCTTCATACTGCCATGTCTTGCTAACGTCAGCTACCCTGTGGACTCTTAGGACCAGTATGATTCTACCACATGGCTCCCTAGAGGAGAGAGAAAAAGGCCCATCCGTCCTTGGTTTCCATGAATTCCTTTATTAAATAAAATCGGCCCCTCCTAGCATAGGAGAGTGGTTCACGTTGTCTTCAAGAAGTTAGGTTCACGTGCTTGGTGAGTGTAGGTGTACTTGTGTCAATGGTTCTTTCACTGTGAGGGGAAGAAGGTGAAGGTGAGTTCCAGGTTGAAAGGGATCAGTCCCAACTCGGTTAGGAACACACAACACAAAGGACATACACAACTTCCAGCGGAGCAATCCACTCGGATGCGGCAGTTACAACATACAAGGTAAGATAACACGTACAACACTCATAGAACAGTCCGAACGATTGCAACGGTTGTTACAACAAGGTTCATGTGAAAGGTTTGTCTGATGTTCGACAGATCAGTTGACATGGACGAGACAAAATTAACAATATATACAACACATTACCATTAATAGATTATGCATTACAACAAATGAATCAGTTCAGATGTAGAACACAGGTTAAAGCAACATGCATTAGAAGTGTTAAAGATTAGTCTTACAACAAATACAATAAATGTGTAAAAATGTGTTGGCCTATTAATAGGCTTCTGAATTAAGCAAAAGTTCCAAAACACATCGTTACACTATAAATCACTAACCCCATCAGCGGGGCATTGGAGCCACTACTTACTTCGCAAAGAAAAGATTACAGACTCTCTTGGCTATGTGGGTGGAGCTGAGGTGAAAAGTCCTTTCATGTACAAATGAGAAGTATTTATAGCCACGGGTGAAATTGACCCTTGTGGTTGTTTGACTACCCTCATGACTATTCAACTTCCATGACTTTTTGAGTTACATGACTCTATGTTCAACAAGTGGGTCTCTTGGACTTCCACATTACATCACATTGATTGAAAACAAGCCCATAGTGGAGATGTGGGCAACTTGACTCATGAATTGACTCAACATGACTTGACATCACAATGCTGGGACATTCATGCTGCTGCTGGAGTGCATGTCAAGTTACAGTGCTACTGAGTGATGGATCTCTTCATGGTGTATCATAGCTTCACCTCCGCATGGTGAAGTACGCAAAGTATTTTATGGTCCTTGGTTCACTTAATGAAGCTTTATCATGTTGTTCCTTGCTTTCATGTTGGAAGGCTTGACAGGCTCACTTGTTTGCGAAGGTGCATGTTCGTCGCGTTCGTCCACTTCACATGATTTGTTTGTTCATCTGTTGGTGAACCTGTCCATCTACATGTGCTCCCTCCGTTCATCCCATTCATCATCTTGACATGTTTGTTGGTGTACCTATACCTGCAGTCACACATGATGAGACGACATCAAATCCAAAACCTCCTAGTCTACCATGACACATGATCATTCGGATGCAGGTGACTGGGAGAGGCAGCAGGGCTATGATGCAGGGTGATGGCTCTAGGAAACTGCTGATGAAAATTGCGCAAGAGTCACTGAGAGATGGAGACAGACAATCTGACTTGATAGTGATTGTTTGCAAGGTCTAGCTCGGCTGGGAGGCAAAATTGCGCAAATTTTGGGAGGGATAGTCCAGGCTACAAGAGGGCAAGGTAGCCATGCTCTGCACATTTTCCGAAACAAACATTTAGTAGGGGCTAGAAAGCTAAATTTGCACAATTTTCTAAAGGAACGGGCCAGGCTTCATGAAGGGTCAGCAGGCAGGGATTACGCAGTTTTTCTGGGGAACTACATGGGAGACTGACAGCTAGAACTGCATAATTCCCAGAGGGAACTGCTAGTTGGCTGTTGGGGTCACTGGTAGCCAGAACTATGTAATTCTCAGAGGGAACTACCAGTTGGCTACTGGGGTCACTGGTAGCCAAAACTATGCAATTCCCAAAGGGAACTGCCAGTTGGTTGCTCAGTCACTGGTAGCAAAATCTGCACAATTCCTAGAGGGAACATGCACGCTGCTACTAGGAGCTGCTGGCAGGGAAAATTGCACTAAGGTTGGCAAGACAACCTGTTGATCATCTCTGTGCAATTTCTGAGCTGAGTTGACTAATGGGCAGTGGAATTCCTTCTCATGAGCACTGCACAATTTCTGAGATGAACAGTCGGTCGATTGTCCAGATGATTGACTGGGAAGACTGTGCAATTTTCTAAAGGAGACAGGGACGGGCAGTTGGTGTCTATCTCGCATGTCTGTGTAATTTCCTCAGTTAGTTGAATGGGTGAGGTCAATGGCCTCTACACAAATTTTGAGGGGAGTCAGTCCAGCAGTGACTGCGGGTCCAACTATCTGGGTGGCCAGCATGAGAGTTGATTGAGTTGCTTGCGGGAAGCACAACTTGAAAGGACTAGTTTGGTGCTTCTGTGTTGTTCTAGTTGACAGTCGATTGACTCGAAAGTAGGGTGATGGTCTGGCTATCAGTGAATAGTCTGTTCACCAGAACTTCAACAAAAATGACTAAGTGTGTGAATAGTCGAAAAGTGCATAGGGGTCATATGAACACACACTCGCATGACTTGACGATGAAACGACTGAACCATCTAGCCACACATGTTCAACATGACTAACCAACGGTGCAAGCGACAAGCGCGACACTCATGATTGATTGTTCATTGATCGAGATGATGCGTGTGTGACAACAAATGTGACTCCATGTGTGAGTGCGACATATGCTTTCATGGCGAACACAACAAACACATACGAAGTGAAGACTTCGAGCAAAACCAGAACATGGTTGCAAACATGACTTGGACATCAACATGTAGAGACTTGAATGTAATAAACAAGCAAGGTGGATGTAAAGACTCACACGAGCTCACAAAGTGAACTCGAGTGTGTGCAGTCATCAAGTGAACTCTTCAAGTTAAGCTCTGAAGTTGGTGCAGGCCAAAATTTTGGAGGGTGGTTGTAGCCGCTACAACACTTGGTGACACACTGGTAGAACTCCAGCCTATCTATTTCAATTCATTGCTAGCACAGGGCCTTGGTCTTTCAGGGAGTATTTAATCGTTGTGCAGGTTACTTTAGTTTCCCCACTTACCCCACGGACATACATGGTTCACCCTTTGCTAACTCAGTCAAACAGAATCAAAAGTTCAGCTTAGATCTTAGTGTTTTGAATCCAAGCAGGGTAGTTTAGTTCACGAGTTGAAGATTTTCAAAGTATAAGTTTTCATCTCTGGTGTTCCTTCGCTGCTAGCAGGCCTCGATAGTACCCCAGCCGAGTTACGCAAGAACACACACATTGCTCCATTGCCAACGAGCCTAGTTAGTACCCCGGTGGAGTTTCATGCTTCACCTCTTTGCACATGAAGCCTTTCTCTTATTTCGCCTTTGTATTTTTTAAGAGAACTGTGCATAGGCACTTATTTATTTTTGGGGCAGAAGAGGGATTCCGACTTATTGAGAGCAGAAGAGTTTGTTCCTTCAGAGAAGCATGTAAGACCTATGACATAGGTTTTCTTGTTTAGATTTTTCCCCTTCTCCATTTCTACTAGTTGGATTAGCTTAAACACAAGGTAGAAGGCTGAGTATAGGCATGGGGCTTCCCAGTGTGGACACAGGTTCATGGTTGGACCAAAGCTTCGTTTATAGATGGTTTGTATTTTCTGTCAGGACTTCATCGGTCGAAGGTTGTAACCAAGCATAGAGAATGGACACAAGACGGGCCAAGTGTTGCAGTGTCACAAGTCTCTTCAAATTTCAGCCACATACTCTATTCAAAAGCTAGAACGTAGTACTTGGCAACACTTATTTCCGGAAACAAAAATAGTAATATATCAAACAAACAAAATGAAAATGAACAAAAAATAGTAAGCAGAATCAAACAAGACGAAAGCAAAAATAATAAGCAAAAGAAACCAAATGAAACAACAAGTAGCAAGCAGACTATGTAAATGGAATGGGTGCGGCCCAACCTACTGAAACTAGTGTTTGAGGACTTGGCCTTTGACAGGGAGATTATCAATACTCCCATCAAGTGATTGCAAATGATACATGTGTGAGCCAAGTTTCTCATGGACCAGTGTCGATCCACCGAGCTCTACTATTGGAACCTGGAACCTGGTGGCATTCCAGAAGACCTTCAAGTGAAGACAACACCACTGTTTCAGGTACTGTGTGCAACATGGGCTCGAATGATAGGTTGTTGTTGTTTTTTTTTTTTTTTTTTTTTTTTTTTTTTTTTTTTTTTTTTTTTTTCGAGAAGGGTTCAAGTTTCTGAAGTGAATGCGTAAGTGTATCTTCCCAGATTTCTTACATGCAGGATTTAAATTAGCAAATCAAGTATGATGATGAACTTTGAAAGTAATCCAAACACTTAAAATGTTAGTCAATCTTTTCAGTGAAAGGAGTACAAACAACATTTATGTGTTGCCAGTTCTTTGCTGTAATGGCTTGTCTTCTCCTAAACATGGAATCTCATGTTGGATTGTTTGCATGTAGTGGGCACTCAGGTCATCATCTACTCATGTAGACCCATCCAAGTACTATTCGACCAAGCGGTCAATAATTGGTCATTGTTATAGTGTGTAACTTGTATCGAGATTGGCCATCTTCGAATCATGGTGGATTCCCAGGTTGCTCTGTTCATTCATATTTTTGGTTCTTCGTGTGTTTAGCATGAGTGCTTCAACATCATTTCTTGTAACTTTGAACTTCAAAAATCTTGAAATCATGCATTTTCCATTATTTTGGATGACTAAGATACACCCAGTCCTTGAGCCATCATGTGTCCCTGATTTGTTAGGACTCATGGCCCACAGCTTGTATGTACATGGACCGTTTGGTGTGCTGGCACTATTGCTACTATCGCGGAATCTGCTACTTCTACTATCATAAAAACAAACTATACAAGTTTCATTATCATTAGTTGGGCGAGGAAGGAGTCCCAATTGCTTGTTTGATAAGGTTGGGGTTGGTCGTGCAAGATAACACTCCAGTTTCTTTTCCAGGAAGCAGTTTCCAAACATGAGGTCTACGAAGGCCAATGATTTGTTCTCATCATTAAGGGGAGTGACATTGTGTTTCATAAACCTCTTCGATGAAACCCGGATTTGGTTGCATCTGCCCTTGTACGGAAGCCACATGTGAGACTAGTCTATAGCAAAATATCCATCTAACTAGCTGGACCAATCTCTGCTGAGTAGCAGGCTATATGCTTCTGGTATGTCCACAACAACTATGTTGATGCATTGGTGGACTCGATTGTCATGGGATAGTTGGATGATCATGTCTCGTAGTTGACCAATGGCTAGTACTGATGTTCTATCGAGTTGGATGATTCTGGCGGATGTTTCGCTCCATCGTGCATTAATATTCTTAGCAATGGATAGCAACATGTCTTTGGCTGCTGCGCCAAAATGAACCGTGTAGTTGTGGACATTATAGTTGAAATTTTTGAATGAAAGAAGGAACAGGGGGCAACCTGAATTTTCTTCTTCCATCTGGAGTGTATTGAGCACAGTGGATAGCGATTCGGGAGGTGTGCTTTCTCCCTTGCTGGTGGAGCTTGCGCTGCCTGTTTCTGTTTGTCCCAATGTGTGCAGTAGGATATCTCGTTGACTCTGGACTTTGGCTAGCTTGAAAAAATTGATGTTCGCTCGAGTTTTCTCCATGTCATCGAATATGTTGTAATCTAGAGGTGGTAGAATCACTGAGGTGTCTGGGGTGGAATGGATGCTCATGTTGTCTGGCGGAGTGTTCTAAAACTTGCTTCCTATGGACGTACTCTTATCCTTCGCTCTCTTCCTGGACTTTCTTTGTGTTTGTTGCTTTGAGGCAGCCAGTGGGTCATCCTTATTTATGAGTTACCTCACCTTCTCTTGCATCTCCTCAAGTGTAGGGGGAGACCCTTTACTCCTAAATGGTAATGATCATTTTCTTTTGGGGATACTTCTCGGTGTTCGTCTTCAAGACTACTTGTGAGAACTGGTATGCGTTCACCACATGTGAAGAACTTGGTGCTTCATCAGGTGCAAGCTCTTCTTTATCATCACTGTCCTTTGGCTTCATCTGTATTTCGTTATCCACATCGAGTGTATGAATACATATAGAGGTAACAACTCGATTCAAATCTAAACAAGAGTTCTCAAGGTGAATTTTTTCATGGAAGGAACAGAACTTAGGATCAACGCATTGATCGAGTTGGAACATAGGCTTCTATGCAAATTTGGAACCAAATTGGTTGTTGCTTGATGAGCCGGTTGATGAACTTCTTTCCTGTCTTTGTCTGGGTAGATGACTGCTAGTGAATGTGTCCATATTCCATTTCTTGAGTTTGAACACTTCGGTGGTCAATTTATTGACAAGGCGAGTGAGGGTCTCAATATCAATTGCTTCCTTGTCCTAGCCCTTGCTTGCCGTTTCTTGGGGCTTTCTACTCACATCCTTGGAGTCTTTCATTGATTCATCATCCTTGATGAATCTAATGGTGCGCAAGTCTTTCTCAACAGCAATGGTGTTATGAAACCAGTTCAAGAAAAGATAGAAAAGATAGATCAATGCCTTAGAATTCAGCCTCTTCGAGGGGGCAACCTCCTTTACATTACATAAATGAATAATTCTTGGATGATTCAAATGA
>APFE030717574.1:991-26959 GCA_000404065.3 Pinus taeda
ATTGCTTCTAAAGAATCTATAGCCAGTTTTGAAACAAACACAACAACCCAACAAAGCAAAGAAAAGACAAGATTTTCACGTAACTATGTAAGCTAAGTTACCACGAAATCAGGGAAAATATGTGAGCTAAAAGCGAGATATTTGCAATATGAAGTGAAAAAACTCATATAACCACCAGGAGAATCTAGAAATCAATCGACAAAAGAACCGGATATACAAATCATCAATCCAACGGGAGGTTTGATAACACAAAAACCAAGATGTAAAATCGGTAGACAATGGCAAACAACCGAAGGACGAGACACCACCAGCCAATTATCAATCTAACAGACTCCCAGAAGGCATATACAAAGCAGAAAAACCAGACCCAAGCATTAGAGACTGACAAACAGGCTTATAAAAAAACTTAACCAATGCGGCGCGACTGTAAGTCTGCAACTCGCGCTACGGCGCGAATGTAAGTCTAAAACTCGCGCTAAACAGAGTGTAGCGCGAGTTGTCCGAAAGAAGCTCGCGCCCAGTAGCGCGACTGTTCAAAGAAAAACCGCGCTGGCGGGAATTTGCCAGGAAAAAAGAAAAGAACGGGTGGTCTGAGGCTCGGCTTTTAAAAGCTAGACAGAGCCAGTGAGTGAAAGATAGCAAAGACTCCAATCAAAGAAATTGTTCAGACAAATAAATGATAGAAAAACGACATGCGAAGCAAGATTGATACTGTCCAGTTTGTAAATCAACCTGGAGATCGACTGAAGTGGCGTTGATCTACTTCACTTTCGCATAGCAGAAGTGTTTCGAAGGCTGCCTGGCCGCTCTTCAGACTCCGTCCACAACTTACAAATCAGACAATATAAACACAAACAACAATAGACTTCCCCAACAGAGTCGCCAAATTGTTGCGGAGGTAAATCCCCTCTGCGGATAGAGGAGATCCCACTAGCCCCACAGGGGTCTAGCAACAATCATACACGCTGCATGCAAGTTCCTAATTGCACAATTTAAAAGTCGATCAGAAAGACCAACCTGGGATCCAAGCCTATTTGCTGTGGAGAGTGTCGCTCCTGGTCCCTTTAGCCTTTGGCCGGTCACTAATCCCTGCGCTCAGACGCATGGACACTGGCACAAAATGAAGACACCCAAAACCAAGCGTAAAATCCATATCAATACCAATTATTATCAGTCAAGCAGGATTATAATTCAAATATCAAAACATGTGAACGGAACCCATAATAAACAGTCCCCGCTTATCGAAAAAGAGAAGAATTACAACCAATGAAGGCTTGATGCTGCAAATCTCCTCTAACTGGGTCAGCAGTCCAACATGTCTTGCAAAGTCACTTCTTCTCTCAACAATCCGGCAGCATAACCTTTCTTTCAGCTCTCACTATCAATTATAAGCTTCAACACTCTGACCCTATCATTAGCACTAGCCTGTTCAATGTGAGGTGACAGGCTTTTATAGATGGAAGAGGTGGAAGCATTCATTGTATCTGGACACCTATCGAAGATTTGGTAATGTCCCAGAATAGCCTTTGGACTAGGTTGTCATGGATAAAAAAACGACACTCGATCGTATCCATGGGATTTTTCCTCAGGGAACTGTATGAGTAATGGAGGAAAAAACATTTCAGTGCGCGTTGGCCAAAAATCATGACTAATTTTGTGTGGCGCGGGCTTTGTTCTATGACAGCGTGTCTATGGGCGCGCCCTCTTTGTAGGAACTGAGCCATTGGCGCGGGTCAGACACTGTGGACCCGCGCTAATGAAAAAAGGGTGTTTTCCAAGGTTAATCTTCAAAGGGTGTCTTCAGGGATATTGAAGTTCATACTTAGGAGACCTCAATGCAAGTGTTTTTCAAGTTGTGTCACTGGTCACAGGTCCGTAAATGTGTCCTCCAATGTGTGACAGCGGGGGGTAACAAGGACGGTGACCAACGGTGACAAATTACTGCGTAACAGTTAGATTCAAAAAATAAATTTACTAGCTTGGACATTGTAAAATTAAATGTATGCACCAAGATGGATCATGCATTAGAAAAATAAGATGAGAAAGACACCATGTACAAGACAACACACAAAAAAACGATTTGGCGAAGCTTGGCCTTGAACCTCGTATAGTCATTAGAGGAGAAAAGTGACTGAGCTTTGCTCTTGGCTCTAGTCAACTTTTCTAAAATTTTACAATAAAACTTTCTAAATTTGACTTTTTACAATGCTCTTACAATTTTGCCTCAAACTGAAAATTACTCTAATCCCCCTCAAAGTAAAAATTACTTTAAGTTACAATTTGTTTCTCTCAAAGTAAAAATCACACCTTACACCAAAATTACAAAATTCACACCTTATCACTCCAAATTACAAAATTCAAATATATAAAAATACAATATATTTTTCCACACATATTACAAAATCCCTTATCACTCCCAAAATAAATTACATTAAAAAAACATCTTATTACTCCACTCACTTATCACTCCAAACAAATTTATTTAAAAAACACTTATTTCTCCAAAATATATTAAAGCACTTTTACATACCTCCCTTTTTTAAATTTTCTTTAAAATATTCGTTTACACCTTTTTTAAATAAATACTATTTGCGACCAATCCTACTAATCCATTTACATGTTTCTGATCTCACATGTAAATTAAATGGATAAGAAGGATTGGCTTGAAATCCTATTTATTTGATCTTACATCTTGGCTTAAGGAAAAATGATGCATTGAAATAAAAAGTTCATAATAAACTGCACATTAGATTGAGTGACATATCCGAAGAGGTGGCACGTCTAATTCCTTTGTGGATTGTGCGCTAGAAAGCGAGCAGGATATGGTTTGGCTAGATCACCTCTCTTATGTTCTCCCTAATAATCAGTTTAGATAAACTCTCTTGTGTTATGGTTTGGTTTGGCGAGATCAACTCTCTTGTGTTCTCACTAATAACCAGCTTAGATCCATATCATACGTCAAGAGGGATTAAATTTCTCGAGGTGAAACTTTCTTTTTTGGAGTGTAGAATTTGAGGAAATGTTTGCACCTCGAGGTGCAAATTTCTTTTTTGGATTGTAGAATTTGAGGAAAGGTTTGCACCATGAGGGATTTGATCTCTCTCGACGCATGATAAATTCATTGTTAGATGGATCTAAGTTGACCCCAGTTGAGGGCAAAAATGTCACATTTTCAGATTATCATTATTATGCATATGTTTGAGATTAACTTTAAAATTCACATCATGTTTTCTTTACTTGGTATGACCATGTCATTCTCTTCTTTAATTTAGTCTGTGTTGCGTGCCTTGAATGGTTTGTACATCTTTGTTTGGATGCTTTAAGTAGTTTGTATGTTTATGTGTTTGGATTTGGATGATAATGTTTTTGAATGTTACAGTTGATGTGTTATATTTTTATGTGTATGTAATTGTCTCTTAGTAATTAGTTGGTGATGAAGAAGGGAGACAATCTTGTCAATAATTTGCAGGAGGTTTGACACTGCACATCTATTTCATTTAATTTTAGGTACCACAACTTCTAACAACTAATTAATGATCAGTAGTGTCCCTCTAGGTATTACTAAATATATCTTGAAGAGTAGTTTTAATAATTTATCCCGTCAAGATTACTCATGAAATATTTTTTTTTTTTGCTAATGTTTGAAATAATTTATTTCCTTCGAGAATATTGTGATGTTTTTTTTATCTATAGTCTATTCAGCAAAGTAAAAAAATAATGTATTTTTGTATTTTTTTTAACGAGTGGTTATAATTATAAAATATTTACATTATTTCTTTCTCCAAACAATTATCACATCTCCTTTAAGAATATTTTGATTTGTTTTGAATGTTTATAAATATATCTTTTCCTCTTATAAATATTATGAATACATTATTATATGCAATTATCTATTAGTAATTTTGAATATATGTAATTGTCTAGTAGTAATTAGTTGGTGAAGGATTAATTTGCACTTTGCAGGAGGATTGATTTTGCACATCTATTTCATTTTAATTTTAAGTATCACAACTTTTGATATCTAATTAATTCTTAATATTGTCCTTTTAGGTATTACTATATATCTTGATTTTTTTTTAATAATCTACGACGTCAATACTAACAACATCTAATGCTTCTAATGCAAGCAATCAAATAATATTAGAAAACAACATCTACACTGAAATCAATGCATCTAATGCAAGCAATAAAACAAAATTAGAAATCAACTATAATAAAATCAATGCATCCAGTGAAAGCAATCAAATAGGATTAGAAATCCAAATCTACACTGAAATAAATGCATCTAGTGCAAGCAATAAAAAAGGATTAAAATCCAACATCTACACTAAAATTAATGCATCTAGAGCAAGAAATCAAATATGATTATAAATAAACATTTACACTGAAATCAATGCATCTAGTGCAAGCAATTGAATAGAATTCTAAGAAAATATCATCTGCACTGAAATCACTGCATCTATTGCAAGAAATATTCCTCCCTCTCTCTCCCCTCCAACTAATCTTGAAAAATATTTTTAATAATTTACCGTCTCAAGATTAACAACATCCAATCCATCTAATGCGAGCAATAAAATAGTATTAGAGAACAACAACTATACTGGAATTAATGCATCTAATGCAAGTAATCAAATAAGATTATAAATCAACATCTACACTGAAATCAATGCATATAGTGCAAGCAATCAATCATAATTATAAATCAACATCTACACTGAAACCAATGCATCTAGTGCAAGAAATAAAATAGGATTAGAAAACGCCATCTACATTAAAATCAATGCATCTAGAGAAAGAAATCAAATAGGATTAGAAATAAACATCTACACTGAAATTAATGCATCTAGTGCAAACAATCAAATATAATTAGAAATGAACATCTACACTGAAATTGATGCATCTAGTGAAAGCAATCAAATAAGATTATAAATCATCATCTACATTAAAATCAATGCATCTTGTGCATGAAATCTTATTCCCTCTCCCCCTCCATCTATATCTATATCTCCCTTCATCTATCCTTCTTTGTCTCTCTATCTCACCCCCAAACACACGTTCTCTCCCTCCATATATATCCATCTCTGCCTCCCGCACTCTCTATCTCTCTCTTCTTCCCTCTCTTCACCTCTTGGCTTGGATGGACATCTTTTCTTAAGTGAAAATAAAGCTCGTACTACTGAATATTACCCACAGCTATGAATTTCGTTAGCTATGGATCATCAAGCCTATCAAAAAGCTTATAAAGTGCCTTACCTTCCATTGGGATCCCTACCTCTGCTCTGTATTTATTCCCCTCAATCCATTAGGATCCGAAGCTAATTGGTAGGAGCCAGCGAGGGTAAGGAAAGCACAGCCAGGCTGGGGAAGGAAAGGACCAGGGCCTTCCAAAGGAAAGCACAACATACCCACCTAGGAAAACTCACTTTTCATAAGTCCCCTTGCCTATTGCCTATCCATCTATATCTCTATCTCCCTTCACCTCTCCTTTGTATCTCTATATCAACCCCAATGTATACAAACTCTTTCTCCATATCTATATATCTCCACACCCTCTTAGTCTCCCTCCACCTCTCTCCCCCTTCTATTTCTCTTCCCTCCTGCTCTCCTAGCTCCCTCTCTCTCTATCTTATCACTCCCTATCTCTCCCTCTCTCTTTATGTATTTCTTCTTACTTACATCTCTCTCCTCCTCCAACTCCCTGTGGTGTAGATAAATTCTCAGTGCAGACACAAACAATTCCTCTAGCCCAAGAGAGCGGGTCTAGCCACAAACAAACAATCTGTGGAAAATATCCTTAAGCTAGAATCAATTAAGAGGACCAACCTCTTAGAATTCTATTCCACTTGGTGATGATCTTTCTTCCTTACTCCAACTATCTTCCGTTTCCTTCCTTCGAATCCCTGAAACAAGCAAACAACAACAATGAACGTGATAGCATACAATATTGTATTCAACCTACTTAATAGGTCAAGGAACATTAAGCCATAAATATGTAAAATGACACTTCATGTAGGAAATCAATCAATAGTTGCATTTATATAAATCAGAAAGAGATTACAACCGGTGCCTTGACATTGCTGGTCTCCTCCGATGTATTCGGGTTCCCACACTTCTGCTAGCACTTCATGGATAGTCCCAACAAATTGAAGTTTAAGGTATCTTTTCCTCTAGTCTCAAACCAAACCAAAATCACAATATTTTCCCTCAAACACACACTAGAAAGCTATAAGCTATAAATGACTAGCTCGTTATTCACACTTACTCCAAAAATTCAACTAGATTTTGCTTGGAAAAAAGAGAGGCTTATATAGCTTGGATGGATGGGAGATGGTTCCTCTCATCATGGTAGAAGGTCTTAACTCTTGAGTTTTTTCCATCCTAATAGGGGAAAGGAGCCCAAACTGATTTCCTCAGCTCTATCTGGCCCAACCATCTACCAGACTTCCGTTATGAAGCTTCTAGACATGGAAGCTTTGACTCATTTAAAAAACATTCCAAAAGAGGATCAACACAACTGGAAAATGGCTTAGTTGATATGATCGGCATAAGGGTTAGTTTTAACCTCTGTAAATCGGCGCGAGGAGAAAAATATTCAATAGTGCCAGTCTTGTAAACTGGGATAGAAGGAAGATTCTTGGAAACTGATGCAAAGGGGAATTATTTTGCTCATGAAGAGGGACATACTGAGATTTTCTTCATGATCGGAAAGCATGTCAGGTACACTATAGAGGTCCTCTGGGATCATAGATGGGGAGTACAGGGACAGTGACAAAATGCTGTGTAACAAATGCCCCCTAAAGCATGAAGGATGAACTAGAGTGAGGGGTGAAATTCTTTATAAGTGGAGGTGGGGAACCAGAGTCCATCATCAGAAAACCTATAAGCAAACATATATACATATACATCACTGAAAACTATGAATAATGATACATAAATCGTGGTATGGATGCAGCCATCCAGAGAATGATCATGAAAATAGATCCAAAGTATGGGCACAACCATCTAGTAGAAAGGATCATAATGAAATCAAGCTATGGTCGCAGCCACCAAATAATGAGAAGGATCACATATAACAACTCATGGTATGGTCATAGCCATCCATATGAAAGATACATGTATATCAACATGACTATGTCACATCACCTCACAACCTATACTTGTGTAATCTTAGGCTAGGGTCTTGTGCTCCAAACAACCCAATCAAAGTACAAATCCTAACATGTGAATGAATGTGTTGAAGTTGAACATGCTAGGAAGTCGCTTGATTATCGGTCAATGATGTGAACCGTTAACAAGGGTGAAATAAACCACCAATAATGACAATGGATCTCAAGATACTTGCAGCACAGTTCACAAAATGTGAATAAATAAATTGATGTCAAGCACCCGCGAAATCACCCGATCAAAAGTCAATGATGTGAACTTATCATTGAGTGTGAAGAACTTTCCATTAGGTCATGCAAGCTCTAAGGGATTAGAAGGGAGTCTATTGGCCAACTTCTTAGATAATGAGCTGAAGTCGAAAGGAAATGAATGTGTTGAAGGAGTGCCATGATGTATCCCACATTATCGACATGAGACAAAGGGATGAAAATGATTTCAGATGATACAGAGAATTAGGAGTAAGTGTAGCTGTAGAAGAACTGACTCTTGAACATATCGGCGACACAATTATGAAGTTTGGTAGCTATTAGGATCCATAGGATTGGTGGTCCTAATGATGTGGCAAAGATAAAATGGAAGGAAAAAATGAGCGGCCCAACCCAGGAAGGTCAAATGAAAAGGAGGATATCCCAACCTAACATGAAACTAAAAGTCTCATGTTCAAGAGTGAGCTGCCGACACGACTAACTAAATTTCCAAATTTCCACCCACCATTTTTGGTAGGTAACCCAATTATTTTTGATTGCAAGCTTGAAGGGGATAACATATGATTGCACTGTAAGTTCATCCTTCAGACAAATCTGACCTAGTAAGTTTAATGAGCCCTAGGAAGAAGAATCTCACGTTCATCATGGCAACAAATCTAATGTCATTTAATGTTTTAATGAGTTAGAAAAAGGTGCAACTCAATATCTTTTTCATGTTTAGAGAGTTTGAAAAAGACACGTAAAATAAAACTCCACATGGTCCCTTTTCTCACATTTGTGTCTTTCGAGTCCAAAAAGGTAGAAAACAATGCTCGAGAGAACCGCTTGACCATTTCAGTCAAGGAGTACCTTTTTCTTAAATAATGCATCCTAGCCCGAAAAGGGGTAAACGTATACTGGGCGCACATTGTTTCGCAACCTTTTATGAGTTCAAAACGTTAAGAGCTCGTCAACATTTTCATGTTTAAAGAGTCGGAAAAGGGCTTGAAAGAAGACCCCCCATTCTATTCTCTTTTACGAGTCAAAAAGGGAAAAATACTTGGTGATCTTTTCATTTGAGACTTACGAGTCGAGAAAAGAGCTTAAACATGACTCTGATACCATCATTGACAATCAATCTCTTGTCGTTGCACAAGAAAAGGTAAATGCATTATCCAGTTCTGAGGCAAAATAGGTGAAAAAATACTCAAACCCCTAATATTTCATGAAAAAATGAATAAAATGGGGCAAAAGTAATTATTTTTTACCATTCACCATTTTACCTTTGTGTGAAGAGATTTTTACCCACTTGTGCCCTAATTTTTCGAGAGTAGATTGCAGGAGATCTATGAAATCATTTACTGAGCCGTCTGTTGCAGGTAAGAGCTAAGACCTTAAGCTCCATTTCATACTGATTTTTCCTGTTTTTATCCATTTTTTGGGTTTCATGGGGAAATTTTGGCAAAATTTTTCACCCTCGTTCGGCGTGATTTCTAGACACGGAATCGTGTTGATCGGGGGTGGCTAAAACTTCCAACCGCACCATTGGTGCCACTATTTTTAAAACAGTCATGCTGACGTAGTGAGTAAAAATTTGTATGGTTTTTACTCAATTCGGCCATTTGAACCCAAATTGTTTTGGCCAAGGATGATCATTGACATGATTACATGGTTTTTGCCGGAAGAAATCGTGAAAAATGGTGGATTGGAAAGAACATGAGCATTAGGATATTGATACTCAAGCAATAGTTGATTCAAATTGTTTGGAGGCTATAAGGAACTGTGGGATCCTCAAATTCTTTCTTACACCAAGTATACAGGCCCAACCTGAGTTCCTACAGTACCTGATCAGTCTTTGGGACATAAATCGGGAAATTTTCATCATCGGTGACCAAGAGCTGGAGTTGGAGACTTCAGACATTTATTTCATCACAGGATTGTCCCAGAGAGGGGAACCAATCAAGCTATATGGGTCGAGGCCGATTGGGGTAAGTGTGACTATGCTACTTTCTGAACATTGCCCATAAGCTCTCAAATCCAAAAGCAACAAGATCGAGATTATGACTGTTCGGGATCTTGTGTTGAGAGTGATACTGTTGACCATCAACAAAGTGGCTAGGTCCCAAGCCCTGTATGAGACCAACAAGTCAAAGTTTCAGTACGAGATTGACTTCATGACGTCCACCATTTTTAACTGGGCAGAAGCTATGAAAATCAACATGAAGCGCCAGCTATCAAAAGCTAAGGCAGGATACCTGAAGCCATTTTGCTTCAAATCAGTGCTAGTGACCTTCTTCTTGGAACGAGTTTCGCTGTTCCAATACCAGCTGACTGAGGTAGATCCACCGATGCCATGAGACCCATGGATGGTTCGTTGGAGTGAGTTGATGCCCATGGTTATGGGGGGCCAATAGATGTCCTATAAGCCCACCTTTTTCTCATGGTTATGACAACAACTGATCATAGTGGAGGAATTGCCTTACAGTGGTATCGATTTCTGCGGAGATTTGGATATGCCGCTCCCAGAAGGGGAGGATTTTGATGATGGAGGTAAAAAATAAAAATAAAAAAATTTGATGGTTTTTTTAAAATTTTTGAAATATATGTGTTCATGACACTTCGATTTTATGAATGCAAATGTTGGACCAGAACGCCCTACTGGGATGTCCCCGATCGCCAGGTGCGTCGCTTGGCAGTTTGATGTCGCTCCTTATCAGGAGGGAAGCAAAAACAAGGAGGAGATTGCATGAAATCTCGAGGATTTGACCCATGGGATCCTAGAGTATGCTCGGATTGGTGATGTCCCACGCCAGTACCAGACGCATATGGTGGGGGTGTCAATTCGGATCCGCCAACTGCTAACTCGCGTAGTCCGAGTAGTTACATGTTATCATGAGAATCACATTGTTTAGTGCATAGGTATAGCATTCCATATTTTTGAGGTGTGTGAACCACGAATGTATAAGGCCTGTGAATCACCGATGTATTTCGAACACATATTATTTTTTTGAGGTTTTGATGTATGAAAAACATTAACGACACACACACACACACACACACACACACATATGTTGTACTTCTTTGCTTACTATGGTACACATGTTTTCTTTTTTGAGCTGTTACATGTTTCGAAAATGTCTATCCAACACATAATTAGGTAATGCATCTGTTAATGTATTCATGTGTCGAGGAATATGATGATATGTAATGTAATCAAAATTTCTCTTTAGCAGATGAATATGTAGATACATTCTCAATATTTGAGGGTTTCTGACGGAATATTTCCCATTAAGTTGAAGAAAAACAAGCTACGAATCAAGGTTGACAACCAATTCCTGGATGCCAAGAGCAATAGCTTCTAACAATAATTCGATAACCGCACTATACTCATCAATGTTATTAGTTGTTTGACCTAGACATATGCCTTGAAGATCAATAAAATCACCATGGGGGTCATAAATGGCCCATGTTGTGGATGATATCTTCTGGGTACTACAACAAGCACCATCAACAAAACTGATGTGAGGAGACACCGACATCTGCAAAGCAGGCAAAAACATAATAAGTAGGGAATCTGCTTGCAAAATAACACACCAAACCACACTGTACAAAAATGAATGACACACTATTGTACAAAAATAGCCATGCAAGATGACTTAAGCATAGTACTTTTTGAGAGAATCCATGGTTGGACTCTAGCAATCAATCAACACGGATGAAAACTGGAGTTTTACTATTGTCATGACAAGTAAGCATCAACTTGGCCAAATAATAGAGTAGAACTGATATAAGGCTGTGCAAGGAGGGTTATGAGTCATAATATGGCAACCCCATTGTGATAATGGGAAATTGGTAAAAACTCAGGGAGGGAGAAAAAACTTGAACCCATGAAGAGATAAAGGTGCCCTTAGTTGAAAGATCTTGACAATGATAGGAGAAACTGACATGTCAATAGGTAGTGGAGAAGAGAACTTCTCAAGAGACATAGACAGGACCGTCTGGCTAGGCAAAAACGAAGAATGATGGTGAGTGTCATTCCAAGGTACTTCCTCCAAAGACATTACTACCATGATACTCTCGTCATAAAAAAAAGTCTCAGCTAAGGGATCGGGGGATTCTAAAGAACCAAGCCACGAGGATTAAGGATACAAATCGATAGGTGTTCTCATAATAGGATGATCAGAAGATACCAAAGGTGAGGCCGAAACAATTTCCACGTAATCTATTTCAGTGAGACTTAACGGCATAACATTGCCCCATGTATCAACAAGATTCAATGAAGGAACGACCCAAGGATCAGACTTGACCGAAATCATGTTGATAGAGGCAACATGAGGAGGTGGGAGAGGAAATATGCTCATCAAGGCAAGATATTTAAAACTTTCTGCACCCACACTCTCATAAGGAGCATTGGTGTGCTTGACATACAAAACATTTCCATTTGAGGAGGAAGAGGAAAAGAAGGACAGTTGGTTGACTGTGACTATATTCCCTTGATGGGAACAATAAATCACAGAGAAGAGGGAGGAGGATACAACATGCATGGCATGGGTCCAACTCCATCTGAGTAGAATATTGTAGTTAAGATTAGCATCAACGATCTCTACCTCGACATGTATCGTCTTTCTGGTGCAGGGTTATCCCTGCACATACCCACAATATGCATGAAATGCATAAAAATAATTAGCCCAAGAGTTTGACTCTTCTATGGAATCAAAACTTCAAATCATAAATATTTAAGCCCTTTATAACCATTCCTTGTTATCGGAACTCAATCACCTCACCTTAAAGCCTATCAGCGTATATCGACCGTCAAGTCTTTGTATAAGACTGGTTAAAGTCTTTCTTCAAAATCTTTCTATCGGGCTTAATAAATCCTCCTAAAATAGTGTTTCCACCTTTTGTACGACCTCTGCATAGAACCTAAGGTTGTACCTCATCGCTAATCGCAATCACCCCTGCCACAGACCTTTAACACAAAGATATGTAACTTCCTTCCTCTGACTTCGATCTCCGATATTACAATAGAGATGGATCTCAAGGTTTTATATACCCGCATATATAAATATATTGGATCTGCCTTAAGTCGCCCAGTCCTCCGATAGGCCGAATTCCCGATCGCCTAATCGCCTTATCGCTATTGGCATATTACATATGCACTGGCCGATCACTACCACTCAAACCCACTAATAACGCGATTTGTGATTAGATTTGGACCGTCGATCTAAATCTTGATCCGATGGTTCATGTTTAATCACAGGATTGTGATCGCTCCCTTCCAAAGGTTCGCGCCGATGTTTTCAAAAGGCTTATGCCAGTGCAACTTGATCTTGGCCATTGATCTAAATGATCCAATGGCTACTGAGTGTCATCACTTCACTTCTCATTCTTTCTGTTACTTGGATTTTAAATTGTTTTCAACGTCGTTTCTATGGTTTCCGCTTGGTCGCTTGGGGTTTTTAAACTGCACACTATCCCTCTTGAGCTTTGGTTTGATCATTCTAATGGATTTAACAATTCATTAGGATCTTGCTCGTCATGTTCTTCTCTGTGTATTTGTTGAATTCCGCTCCTCTGTGTTCACGCACTCCGCCTGCATAAATATGTATATATGCAATCCTTTGATGCATTCAACAATCATTCGACACTCAGTCACACATTATATAGTCCTACTCAATTACTGTACATATAAATACAAATGAATAATTACACAATGGAATCCCCGTTCCTCAGGCCTGATTTCTTTTTACATTGACCTTTTGTTTACAAATCTGCCCGTAGGTTGTAAACCACTCCTGATATCTAACCTCTCTCAAAACATCTACTTATCTAACCTATCGAACCCCCTCAATTATACAAGAAAATCACAATTTATATAAAAAATTGATTCATGAACCATTTCTGGTTCAGAACTAGAAATCTCTCATCCTCTCCTAAAAAGTATCTTTAGCCCCACTCTTTTCTAAACAATCGCTAAATCAAGCTTTCAATTTACTCATTTTCTATTCAAACCAATTAAATCTAACAGTTTGGCCTGATCTCCACACAGGGAGAATCAATCAGCCACTATGCCCCTTTTCTCGTATTTTACAATAAATAAACACTCTCATATATTTAAAAGAAATTAATTAATTCTTTCCTTCCAACCCCTTGCTAGTCACAACATGTGATCATGCTATCACATTGCTGACTAGGCCTAAATGCTCCTGCATCAGACTCCCAAAGTTGAAAGTTTCCATGGACTCCTGTTCATGAGTCTTTTTACTTCCTTTGTTGTAAACATCATTAGAATTCGTTCCCTAACTGGTTTCATGATCCTTTTCATCTACAAGTGTATTTTCTACCTCCTTTGTTTCTTGTGGTTGCCAAACTTTGTGTTGTGGACGTCTTTTTGCTCTGCATTCATAAGAATCTCATTTGCATAAGGTTTTGGTGCTGATACCATGTATAAACACTTCCTCAAACAACATAAATATATGCTTCTCTATCCACTGTTGTCCTATCATTATACCAATATAATTGATCTCTATCTTCATGTATTTTCTCTTATCCTGTACCTGACTATTCCTTTTAACTTCTGAATTGATCACCAACATCTCCTTCTGTCTATAAACCAATTTCTTTATGTTGTCTTGGATAGCTTTCTGTCTCCTCTTGATTCGTTGACTTTGACAATTCCTTATACTCATTATCTTTGTAGTATTCATCATCCATCTATCAAACAACTTAAGTAGAGTTCTTCCAATCTCAAAATAAGTTTGGGCATTGTTTAATACAAGAACATATAGCCTTCCAACTATATATTTTCCTTTGGCTGCAAATATGTTAATTATTGAACTTTGTTCAATTTTCTCCATTTTATTATCAACCTTAGTTGAACTGCTCACCCAATTTCCAAATTGCATCCTCAATATAAACTCTTGACATTCAAGTTTTCTTTGTATTAAAAACAAAATCTGTTTGTGGACTGTATTTCCACATCTCCTGAAATCTTCTTCCTCTTCAGCAATAATTGGTTTAAGAGCTATGCCAACTCTCCTTCCTCTATTCCAAGTTTCTAAGTCAACTCGTTGCTTACTCTCATCTTCTTGTTTCCATAAAGAAAACTGACCTTCTGCAGCTCCAAAATTTACATCTTCCTTTATATTTATTAGTGCAAACACATCTCCAAGAGTATTTTGTCCTTCATCTTGAAAACCACATAAAAAAATTAATAATTCATAGTCAGAAAATATATTACATTTTCTATCTCTTTCTTCGTTAATTCTGCTCCATAAGTTTTCTGATTTGTCATCCTCTTGATGTATATATGACATGACAAACTTGTCACATTGTCTTGTCTTGAAAAAATCTTCTTTATCTTCACTTTGTTCTGAACGCTGTCTAAGTTTTGAATTCTGTTCTCTGCTCTTTTCCTTGGCCTTTCTTCCTTTCACACTCCTTTTCGTTCTTCCTATTCCTTCCTTACAAATCTGTACGCCGCTGAGTTTCCTTTTCCATTCCTCCTTAGTTTCAATAAAAATCTGCCAATCTCTGAGTTTAGAACCTAAAGTTCTATTTATTTCCATACAAGAAACAAAATCACTATATACCATAGGTTTTCCATTCCACTATTGAGTCCCTTTCACAATAGTGAAAATTACTGTCATCACCATGAATATCACCTTCCACTGTTCCCTTGGGTTGCTCACTGCATATACTTAGCTCACAAAAGCGTCCTTACCTTCATCCTCTAAGATTGCCTGTCTATTTTCAGTTTGCTATTTAGACTCACCTTTACTCTTTTGGCAATTTGTACAAATATCCTTGTCTTCAATTTCCAGCTGTGCATCAGTGTCCACCAACCTCTCTTTGTGTTCCTGTTTATCCTCTTTTCCTTTCTTCTTCATAACCTTGAATGGATTAACTGTACCCCCTTGGGTTGAATTTTCTTTATAAACCTTGATTCTATCATAATACACTCTTTAGTAAGAGTCCTTTCCATTAATGATCCATTATGTCCTTTCAACATTATTTCTTGTCCATTAACTATCAATATAGGTTCATAATTTTTGAATAAAAATTGAAGAGATAATTCCATTACCTCAAGTGTTTGTAATGTATCTACACTCTTGTTTGCTCTTTTCATAAGGTAATATTCACACCTCTTTCCTACTCCCCCTTTTGCAATCTGCAACTCCCTTTTGTCTTCAGACTATTTGCCATCTTTCTACCAAGTCTTACTGAATGCATCATCTTCATCTTCTTTAGTAGTCTTCAACATTTGTCCATCTCCAATGCCCTTGAACACATGGTCAATCAATAATTTTTCTATTACTTCCATTTCTTCTAACAGTGTCATTTCTTCATCAACCTGCATAAATATCTTCTAAAGGTTGTTCATCACCTGCATACATACACAAATCATTAATTTCAAAAATTCTAGGCTCCTTTTTCTTCGATTTTTCAAACATCACATCTCTCTACTGATTCGAACTTGTCCAACAGTTTAGGAAGATTCCTTCCTCAGTAAGGTAAAATTCTTGCTTGTGTCTACAATAGCTCTCTTCCATCTCTAAATCATCTGCTTTAAGTTGTTCTCTCAATTTGATATACTTTCTCCTCTTTAACAACAACTTCTACTTTATCTTCTCGCTTTTCATAGTCCAACCATATCTTTGGTTTCCTTCACCTTTTTCTAGAAGCACTATCATGTTATCCATAATTATCTTCTGTTCTATAATTTCTCTGTCAAATACCTCTCGACTCATCTTCTCTCCTTTGCCTTGTTCCTTGGCATCCTCCTTTCCTCTGTTGTGGCTTCTCTCTGAACCCCTACTATGACTATCATTAGTCATTTCCTCATTATCTCTATGAGCTGCACTAAGCCTTGTTGACAACAAGTCCTTCCTGCTGTCACTTACCTCACTAATCCCTTCTCTGGACTTGGTCTTTTGGCAAGTACTGGTTCTCTATCTCTAGAACCTCTTGAGAATTCTCTTATGCTCTCTTTAGGCTTGTATCCTCAACTCACCTTCTCTTGAGAACACTGTAACTGTTCTCCTTGTCCAACTTTCAGCTGGAATATTTAGGTTCATTGCCACTAACACAACTCCTCTCTTTCTTCACACAGTCTGCTATTGTGTGTTGCTTTACCACTCTCTTCCCTTTATAAAAACAATTCAAATGAACCAATCAATAAAATACAACTCATACCTACAGATCTATCTCTTTCACCTTGCTTTGGATGGAAAATACACATGCTGCTTTACCTTTCGTTGTTTGTACTTCAATCCTTCTTTCAACCAAGTTCTTGTTCTTGCTGAATACATCCATATTTTCTTTATTTCCTTGCAATAGTTTTCTACAATTTCATTACCTGCATTCACCTACACATACCATTAAAGCTTTAAAACTTACCAGATCCTTTTTATCCTAGCTTCCTCAAATCCCTTTTCCACAGTCTCTCTTGAATAACTAAATGAAGTCTTCATTGCCTGTAACATGTCAAAATTCTTCTGTACATGACTCCTTGTGCTCTTTTTTCTCCCTCTATGTCAGATCCATTACAATGCAAATTATATATGCTGGGAAATAAAATTCAGTTCCTCAATCAGTCTCCACAGAGCATTAATCTTGTTCTGGTACCAAAATTGGTGCAGGGTTACCCTTGCACATATCCACAGTATGCATGAAATGCATAAAAATAATTGTCCCAGGAGTTTGACTCTTCTATGGAATAAAAAATTGAAAGCATAAATGATTAAGCCCTTTATAACCATTCCTTGTTATTAGAACTCATGCACCCTACCTTAAAGCCTATCAGCATATATCGACCCTCAAGTCTTTGTATAAGACTTCGATTAAAGTCTTTCTTCAAAATATTTCTATCGAGCTTAAGAAATCCTCCTAAAACAATGTTTCCACCTTTTCTACAGTCTCTGTGCAGAACTCAAGGTTGTACCTCATCGCTGATCGCAATCGCCCCTACTGCGGATCTTTAACACAAAGATTTGTAACTTCCTTCCTCTGACTCCGATCTCAGATATTACAATAGAGCTGGATCTCAAGGTTTTATATACTCGCATATATAAATATATCGGATCTGCCTTATGTTGCCCACTCCTCTGATAGGCCGAATTACTGATCACCTAATCACCTTATCGCTATCGACGTATTACATATGCATTGGTTGATCGTTGCCACTCGAACCCGCCAATAACGCGATTTGAGATTAGATCTGGACCATTGATCTAGATCTTGATCCAATGGTCCATGTTTAATCATAGGATTGTGATCGCTCCCTTCCAAAGGTTCACACCAATGTTTTCAAAAGGATTATGCCACTGCAACTTGATCCTAGCTTTTGATCTAAATGATCCAACGACTACCGAGTGTCACCATTTCACTTCTTGTTCTTTTTGTTACTTGGATTTTAAAATGTTTTTAGCGTTGTTTCTATGGTTTCCACTTGGTCGCTTGGGGTTTTTCAATTTTGCACTATCCCTCCTGAGCTTTGGTTTGATCATTCTAATGGATTTAGCAATTCATTAGGATCCTCCTTGTCATGTTCTTCTCTGTGTATTTGTTGAATTCCACTCCTTTGCGTTCACACACTCTGCCTGCATAAATTGTATATATGCAATCCTCTGATGCATTCAATAATCATTCGACACTCAGTCACATATTATACAATCCTACTCAATTACTGTACATATAAATACAAATGAATAATTACAGAATGGAATCCCCATTCGTCAGGGTTGATTCCTCTTTACAGTGGCCTTTTATTTACAAATCTGCCCATAGGCTGCAAACCACTCTTGATATCTAACCTCTCTCAAAACATATACCTATATAACCTATCAACCCCCCTCAATTATACAAGAAAATCACAATTTATATAAAAAATGGATTCATGAACCATTTTTGGTTTAGAACCAGAAATCTCTCATCCTCTCCTAAAAAGTCTCTTCAGCTCCACTCTTTTCTAAACAACCGCTAAATCAAGATTTCAGTTTCCTCATTTTCTATTCAAACCAATTAAATCTAATAGTTTGGCCTGATCTCCACATAGGGAGAATAAATCAGCCATTATGCCCCTTTTCTCATATTTTACAATAAATAAACACTCTCATATATTTAAATAAAAGTTAATTAATTCTTGCCTTCCAACCCCTTGCTAGTCACAACATGTGATCATGCTATCACATTGCTGACTAGGCCTGAATGCTCCTACATCACTTTCCCTCCAAGGTAATGGAAATGTTGGGAATGGCACCGAATGGTCATGAATCGCACCTGTCAAAAGTTTCCAGAGTATTAGGGGACTGGTTCAGAGTAGGAGAACCAATTACCTTCCAACAAGCGACATACGTGATGCAGGTAGAAGCACCTTCATCAATGAAGGTCCTATGAATGGTTTTCTCATTTATGATTACCTGAATGAGAAAGGCAATTTTATGAGGTAAACGCAGAACATGGTTTTCGGGGTCAAAGCAGATGAGATTAGAGTCAACTAGATCAATACCCCCAATCGCTGGCAGTAATGATTTCACTGAGAATGACAACTTTGAAGGACCTCAAGAGAAGACATAACTGATGGCACTTGAGCCAAATCTTCAACAATGTTATAATTTTGAGTGACTCGAGCATTGGGATTGTACGAGGACTTTTGAAGCACACCTCGAGAAGGTGGGAAAATAACGAAATCAAGATTAGGTTGTTCTATATGGAGAGGACCAGAACCGGATGGGGTGGAAGAAGAAGGGGTACCTTCTTTCTCTTTCCCTACTGACGGGGTAGGAGTTTGATAATCCTTTGACCTAGTAGCCACTTTGATCGAGGTACTCATCATGAACACTTGTGAACCCAAGGAAGAAGATGAATGAGGCTGGTCTACCATTTGAGTCTTCTGGATGGGAAGGGCTCTTTCAGGACAATTAGGGTCCCTTTGAGTAAACAACTAACTTCAAAATGTTTGGGACAATCCTTAATATAGTGATCCTCCTCAAAAATGAGGCATGGATACTTAGGTTTGCATTGGGAAGCATCACCAATAGATAGTTTAGGAGGACCCTATTTTGGGGCATCGACTTTACCCTTTCCTTTGCCCTTCTTCTTACCTTTAGAGGATTTATCCGTTGTGGTAGACTGGACAACGTGAACCTTCGAGGTTTTACTAGGGCCGAATGCATTACGAGAGGAGTCATTGGGAGTAACGTTGGAGACGGACTTCTATTTGGAAGAATATTTTGCAGGGGTCTGAGTCACTAAACCAATTACAGCATCAACAGGAGGGGTAGAGGGAAAACTAGATGTCATCAGATCATATGATGGTCTGGGCACATCGGGTAACACATCACATAACGTGTTGGACTATGAATAGACAAGGTCTAGATACTGGGCACGTGTGATGGCTTGTTCCTCAGTGACGCATCCACCCATAGCAATGTCCTTAGCAATTTTTTTGACAAATGATTTGGTGAACCATTTGGTCAACAACTGATCAAAAATTTCAAACTTAATCGGATGGCACCTATGTCTCCATTCATGGATGTGATTGGAGATGTGAGTTGTTGTGTCTTTTTTGAGTGACATTAACAGATGGGTGCCAGTTGCATAGCAAACTGATAACCGAAAATGTGTGAGAATGGGCATGGTGAGAGTGTTAAAGTCATGATAGGTATTCTAGGGGAGATCGATATACCACTTGGCTACAACTCTTGTAACAGTTCATTGGAAAGACGAAGACAAATGGAATCATCAACGTAGGAACTCGAGGAGCACCATAGGTGATACGTAATCACATGGGCTTGAGGTTCCTCTTTCGCTTTTCCTTCAAAATTTGGACAATCGCTCAGAATCTTGGACAGAATTGGAGGCCAGTACGATGAATGAAGAATCAGATCATTTGTGAGTCTAAACAGATTTGGCAATTCCAACATAGCCAAGAATGGAAATTGGGTATTGAAAGGAATTTGAGGTTGATAAGGAGGCCCAACTGGTAGGACCCATCCCTGCTTGTAAGGATTTTGTCCCCAAAGTGGAGGGTTTTGTCCATAAGGCATTTGATTTTTCCCCCGTTGTAGGTTACCTTGCCCATAGGGAGGATTCTGACCTTGAAAGCCTTGAAACTATTAGGCTAGAGGCTATTGATAAGCAACATACTGGTTAAAAGGTTGTTGAGCCTATTGGCCTTGGACATATGGATTTTGCACCTAATGTCCCTGAGCATAAGGGTTTTGGACCTACTACCCCTCGGAAAATGGGTATTGGACCTGCTGCCCTTAGACATAAGGATTCAACGCTTTATTTCCTTGGACGTAAGGAATTTGTGCCTGCTACTGTAGGACTTGACCCTGGCCCTGCCCTTGCAAGGGTTGACCCTGTTGATATGAGTATAAGGGTTTCTTCAAAATGCATATCTAGTCCTGATGATGAACCACACTGGTTGGTTCAAAACGCGTTGGCAAAAAAATTCTCTTATGTGATTTCTGCCAAAAGACTTTGCTTAATAAGAGTTGTTGATGTCCGGGTTGACCTTGTGGCTGTAAAGGTTGTCCCTATGGCAACAATGGTTGACCTTGCGAAGGCATAGGCTGGGAGGATTGTGGTGCGTATTACATCTGTGACTGCATGTGTTGCAACTGTTGTAATGGTTTCCCTTGCAGTTGTTGCAGTTTTCCTTGCTGCGACATAATTTGGCCTTGCTACTACATGAATGGACCCTGCTGAAATGAAGGTTTCCCTTGCTACTGCATGGATGGCCCTTTGCTGCAACGAAGGTTGCCCTTGCTGTTGCAAAGGTATTTGAATAGTTCTTAGAATGACAGCTTGAAAGTTCTTGAATTGTATTTGGCCATACCCACAAGACGTGGTGGATGGACCAGGCTGGACATAGGGTCCAGGCTAAGGGATGTATGAAGGATTAACCATCGCTTGTGAACCACATGGAACATAAGGAGGTTGATACTGACTTTGAGCCATATTGGGCTTCTGGTACTGGACATGACTTGACCTAGATGGGTCAACATTGGATTGTTGGTACTGGACATTACTTGATCCAGTAGGACCAATAGGATTTGAAATGGCACCCGAAGAGGGTTTGTTGTGCCAGACATCATAGAAACATTTGGGCTCTGCCCACCAAGCGGTGGAACAACCTCTCCACTTACTAGAGGGATTGAAGAACTGACAACAACATGACTCAATATCATTGGTTGAACCGGATAGGTCACCTGGACCGATGAAACAAGAGGATTGGGAATGGTGGGTTGTATCGGGACTAAAGTGACTGCAGAAATCACCATTTGTTGGGTGGTCGGGTTCTGAATGAACGAACTTGTGGTAGGCATAGCACCAGAAACCCAAATAGGGTTGTGATACAATGATGAGGCAATAGGCATGTCTGAAACAAATTGAGCTAAAGTCACGTAATTACGTGATAAATCAGGTTGAACGTTAGTCGGAATGCTTCCCGTGTAAGGGAAACCTTCAGGAGGGAAAGGATATTCTTGCTTCTCGACTATGCGTGGGGTGGAAACCTCCGAGTGACCTGGAGAGGAGACTGGGATTTCGCCTTCAGATTCCATGGGTGAAAACAGATGATGACGGAATACCGAAGATGTTCGTGGGGATGATTCAAAAGGAATACCCGACTAATGATACAGACTGTATGGACACTACGATGATATCACAATACAATCAAACAAAGGATTCAAAGGATAAACAACTATTCCAAGCTGACCTTCAGAAGTCGACGGACTCTCGGGAGTTTAGATAGGGTTATCCGGAGATTTCAGGGCAATGTCAAAAAGTGACCGAGTATTTGAAGGGGGACAACAAGATGAAAAAGGTTGAATACTCAGAAGAATTCCAAGATCAACACCTCGATCCTCAAGCGACTGTGGAAATTCATGAAAAGGCTCCTCAGACAATCTTTTAGAGAGAGGAGAGGAAAAGGAACTAGGCGAACCAGTTGGTTTAGCCACGATGACCTTGTCTCAAATACCCAAAAGAGAGATCGATTTAAAGGGCTTTAAAATGAATTTAAAGGTATACTCATGACGTGGTCTAAAAAAGACTAACAAGGATGTTATAATATCATGGGCAACAAATTTCTAAGATGCAAAAACAAACTGGTGCTCTTTCATGTTTTAAGAGTCGAGAAAGAAGCAAAGGTGACTCTATCACTTTTAGTTTGAAACAAGCTCGAAAGGAAAATTGTTCAAGTGATATTTTATATTTAGGGAGTCAAAAAGATCAAAATGACTACTCAGGATGATCTAGGTAGAAAGGATTACCAGGTAACTGTGAACTATAGAATACCTCCCGGTTAACAAAGAAGTATCGGCAGGAAATCTCCCTGAATGCTGTGTTCAGTGTATCACATTTACAAGGCGACAGAATTGACTTTCTATGGATAAAGGATTGCAACCTAGTGTGGTCTCCCTTTATATACTCAAAGGTACGGGGAGCACAAGTTTGTACTAGCGTTGTCTAGTGCTGAAGCGAACGACAGCTGCTAGGTTTTAAGATGTTGGAACACGTCTCTAGCCTAGACCTTCTAAGATTTGATTGTTAGATTTCAAATGCACCTTAGGTTAATTGAGTACATTTTAGAGTTTATCTTGAAATTATGTCTCGGTTTTCAAGGCTTATCGATGTGACTCAAAAAAACCTATATCTAGCTAAATGAGACAGGACCCTTTCAATTTGATGAATTGTTTACACTAATGAGAGTAGAAATAACACTCAAATGCAACAAAAAAGCAATTGAAAGCAAAATGATTTTTCACTATATCGCCTTTTGAAAACAAAATGATGAAACACTCTTTCCAATTCATAACTTTCCTATCAAATGCAGTTCAAGTAGCACTTTCACTAATACAAAGAATTCATTTCTTTTGCAATGCAAGTGATGATGCAACTTTAGCCTTTAATGATTCTAACTAACATAACATATTGATGCAACAAACTAGAATGATGTATTTTTAAATGAAATGAAGGAATGAATATTTCAAAAACACTTCATGCTTCAATGAAACATTCATAATACAATCAATCACAACTGAGCATAAAAGAGAATTCCTTTCAAAACTAATGAAGCAAAGATTGAACCAAAAACAATATGGGCAATGTGATAGTGCCCGAAAAGAGACGCTCAAACACTATTTTTTTTTTTCAAATCTTATTAAATGGAAATCAAAGCAATGAAAGGACTAATCAAACGAAATGTAAGGAGAAAATTTGACTATGGACTTGACTTTCTGAGTAAGAAAACAAGTGAATGGGTGATGACCTAGATGCCCTAGGGTTATACACCATCCAAGGACTCAAGAAACCAAGTGAAGGAAATGCAAATTAACCAATCATACAAACCAAGCTAAAAGATCTTTTTATTCAGGGAGAACATAGTAAAAACGAGCTGAGACACATAAATCAGAAGGGCAAGACACACTGGCTATGATCTAGGGTAGACCCTGATCTTCACCTATAGGAATCAGCGCGACTACCTAACTGACAACACGTGCCAAAAGGGGGTCTGTGCGATTGTTTTTGAGAAACTCGTGCTGATTGGTGCAACTGTCAGAAAAATAAATGCGCTGACAAAGGATTCAAGGAAAAAATAAAAATTTTCAAAGGCGAAGACCAGACTTGCCACTGTAAATTTTAGTCTAGAGCAGTAAACCAGGCAAAGTAGATAACACTAAAGGGAAATGGTGATACTATAAAAGTTCACACAAAATAATAAAATGGCAATCAATCAACCAGAAGGATTGGCTCCCTAGTATGGTCGCCAATTTTTGGTGTAGGTAAATTCTCAATGCAAACACAAACAATTCCTCTAGCCCGAGAGAGTGGTTCTAGCCACAAACAAACAATCTATGGAAAATCTCCTTAAGCTAGAATCAATTAAGATATACCTCTTAGAACGCTATTCCGCTTGGTGATGATCCTGCTTCCTTACTCCAACTATATTTTGTTTCCATCCTTCGAATACCTGAAACAAGCAAACAACAACAACAACAACAACAACAAATGTGATAGCATACAATATTGTATTCAACCTACTTAGTAGGTCAAGGAACATTAAGCCATAAAGATGTAAAATGACACTTCATGTAGGAAATCAATCAATAGTTGCATTTATATAAATCAGAAAGAGATTACAACCGGTGCCTTGACATTGCTAGTCTCCTTCGACGTATCTGGGTTCCCACACTTCTACTAGCACTTCATAGATATTCCCAACAAATGGAAGTTTAAGGCCTCTTTCCCTCTAGTCTCAAACCAAACCAAAATCACACTATTCTCCCTCAAACACACACTAGAAAACTATAAGCTATAAATGACTTGTTGGTTATTCACACTTGCTCCAAAACTCCAACTAGCTTTTGCTTGGGAAAAAGAGAGGCTTATATGGCTTGGATGGATGGGAGATGGTTCCTCTAATCATTGGAGGAGGTCTTATCTCTTGAGGTTGTTCCATCCTAATAGGGGAAAGGAACCCAAACTGATTTCCTCGACTCTATCTCGCCCAACCATCTACTAGACTTTCATTACGAATCTTCTGAAGCTTCGGCTCCTTATTTAAAAAACCTTCCAAAAGAGGATCTATGTGACTGGAAAAGGGCTCAGTCGATCCAATCAGCATGAGGGTTAGTTTTAACCTCTATAAATCAGCGTGAGGAGAAAACTGGTCACTAGCGTTGGTCTTGTAAATTGGGATGGAAGGAAGATTCTTGAGAAATGATGCAAAGGGGAATTATTCTGCTCATGAGGAGGGACTTACTAGGAGTTTCTTCATGATGGGAAAGCATGATGGGTACACTATAGAGGTCCTCTAGGATCGTAGATGGGGAGTGCAGGGACAATGACAAAATGCTATGTAACACTCCCCCTCTCTCCCTCCCTCTCTCCTCTTTGTCATGTCCTCTCTCTCTTCCTTCCTCCTTGTCCCTTTCTCTCCCATCTCACTCTATCTCCCCCCCTCTCTCTCTTCACCCTCTAACTTTGTCACTATCTCCCTCCCTCTCTCCTCTCTTCTTCTCTCTCCCCTTCCTTCAATCTCTCCTTCCTTGTCTCTCTATATCACCCCAAAACATACACACTCTCTCTCCATCTCTTGCTTGTCACTCCCTCTCTCTCTCTATCCACTTCTCTATCTATATCTTTCTTCTTCACTCCGTCTCTCCCCCTCCAACTCTATCTCTCTATCCCTCCCTCTTTCCTCCTCTCTGTAGTCCTTCCTCTCTCCCCTTTTCTCTCTTACCTCCTTCTCTCTCTTTCCACCCTCTAACCTTGTTTCTCTCTCTCTCTCTCTCACACACACACACGCACACACACACACCTTGTCACTATCTATCTCCCCCCCCTCTCTCTCCCTCTCTATCTGCCCTCCAACCTTGTCACTATCTCTCCCCCCTCCATCTTTGTGTCCCCTGCTATCTCTCTTACCCTTCTCTCCCTCTCTCACTCCTCTCTTTCTCTCTCTCTTCATTCCTCCTCTTCCCTCTCCTTTATTGTAACTCCTCCTCTCCCACTCCCCCTCTCTCTCCACCTCCATCACTCTATGTCTTTATTCTTCCCTCCATATATGTCTAAAGTTAATATATATCATGATATATTATAATAT